>JAOTQK010000001.1:27280777-27296804 GCA_025642025.1 Rhododendron ferrugineum
GATCTATTTATCACAGCCTACTAACACTGAGGTTAGGGCCTTTCGCCATCTACCCCCCAAGAACTTGTTAATGGGGATTAAACCTTTAGGAATTTGCCTCATAAGTTAAAAAGGTGGCTATAACAACCCACAAAATTTGAACGTCTACACAATTTGCTTTGACAGAGTATGACCATATAGTCTCAAACAAAAGCAGGCTGCGTTACGGGAAAAAACAGAACCAAATGAAAGGCAGGAGAATCCAAATCATTCGTGCCACAGCTCCGAGACTTCATATAATTGAGAAAGATATTAAAGTCACAAATAAGCACGACCGGCAACACGCATGCACGAATTTGACGCAACGCAAAAGATCATGATAAAAGACTACCATCCAAAACAACAATAAAAGGCAACATAAGAAATGATGGAACTCTTGTTGGGCCTAATTCACTCACTTCTCCCACAGTATCACCCGGAACGAGGGGAACAAGTACAAGAAATGCTAACAAATGCATAAAGACTCTTGGAGTCAATTAGTTGCATATTGTGGCGATTGTGAAACCACTCCCGACAGATGAAATCACAGTTACAATCACAACACCACCAATTCAACATACCATTTAAGCAGTTAAACAAATACAGCACACAGACGCCTATAATGAATTGCGTAGGAATGCTGAAAAACGAATTTGCAAACAATCCAAACGATCGAATCGGAGAGAGAAGGAATAACAGTAAAACCTCTTGTTCATGTCGATGTCGGCTTTCTTGCAAGCGATGTTGGAGAAACGGCGGCCGATACCCTTAATGGAGGTCAAGGCAAACATGATCTTCTGCTTCCCATCGACGTTGGTGTTCTGCACACGGAGAATGTGCTGGAACTCTTCATTCGCTACCAGCGACTGCACAGATCGAGCAAGTGAACAGAGAAATACATCAATCAATCGAAAACGTAAAAGGTACAGGAGCACGTACTTGTAGATGCTGCGAAGTTCAGTTCAGTGGCTTACCATCGCTAAGGCTTCAGATTGGGTAAGCTGCTCTTGTGCTGCCGAACAGAACAGAGGAAGCCGCAAAAACCCTAGACGGAGGAGTGTTTTTTTGGTAAAATGAGGAAATATATACGGAGCCGTCAATTCGCAGTCCCATATTTTCTTCCTTAACCCACTATGTTTCGGTAAATAATTGTTGAAAATTATACATAACATTTCGGTAAATAGCTGTTGAAAATAAGATTATATTTCGGTAAATACATGGTTCAACTTTCGGTAAACAACTGCCGAACATATATTTTCGGTAATTGCTGTTGAAAAAAAATTATATTTCGATAATTGGATACTAAAAATGTATTTCAATTTCGATAACTTAGTAATATACCCAACTTTGTGTCACCTAAAAACGCAACATTGCTCGACACCGCTACGTGATGCCCAACACATGATGGATGGGATGATGGTTATGGATGAAGTTGGAACACCACGTGGGTTGTATCTCAAAAGCACATGCCCAAGCATTCCGATACTTTCCACACCATACACAAGGTCTAACTAGCACAACTTTCTTCCCAAACATAATGAACATAACTCCCCGTTACCTTACCTAGTTTACCTTGTTGACTTTAGAAAGAATACTCCATGGCAACATAATGACTCCATTATCAAATCCTCATGAAAAGGTGATCAATTGAACTACTGAAATGGTTCGCTAGTATGATCATAAAAAAGAATCATAGTGCAACATCCACATCCAGTCAAACACATTTTGTATCAACCATTGGCCATAGCCGGCTTTCCCCATTACATCGGACTACGTATGTCGGCAACCACATTAGTCCTGCATCCTTTGTCCGCCAACGGATATTCAAAATCTCAAGGAGATGAGGTTTACTGTGTTGACACTCCGAATAACACAGACTATGACTTTCCCTTTGATGGACACAACTTTCCCTTTGATGGACACAGAAGTATTCGTTCTCATCCAAAAACGATTATGAAATCGGACTTCTTAAAATGGACACCCAGTCTTGAAGACCCAAAATGGGAACGTACAGGGAAAAAAAAGAGATGAATGGAGCAGAAAAATTCTTTTTGAACAAAAGAAACACAACAACAAAGCTTTATAAACAGCCGACACAAAGCAAGACTAACTCATGCCTCATATGCCATTCACCACATTCTAGCGTCACTGCTACCAAAAAATTTGACACTCAAACCAATAAAAATCTTTAACTTCACCATAAAACCCAAGCATAATAAATCCCATCCATAATATCCCTGGATAAGTGCAAACATGTAAACCTGTATCATCGCATCTCAAATCACCAATTGCTTAGAAAATGCATACAAAATTAAATAAATGACTTGCAAACACAAAGGAGCCTTTCTCCGTCCTCTTCCCCAACAAATTCGTACTACTTGCTGACAAATGACTGAACCAAAGATTTTGCTGAACTATCACAGGAACGTCTCAAAATTTCTGGAAGAGTCGTTTGAGTGGGTAAATGGCACGCCAAAACTTACAAGGTCTCTTTAACAAGTAGGGAAACAAAAACAAGACACTAACAATTAAAAAGAACTGCCAATAAATGCTATATGAAAGAAAGTGAACATTCTCTTGTTTGTTTTAGCCTGCAACAACCATAAAATCTGTGACCCTTCATTTCTTCTTGCCAGCCTTTGCAGCATCTCCAGCCTTAGTCTGCACGTTGTGTGAGAAAATCATCGATTGCAGATGTGTGTGTGTGTGAGAGAGAGAGAGAGAATGCAAACGATCAAAAAAATCCCTTACCTTCTTTACACCACGGATCGTTTTGGCTCTGTTCTTCCTCTCCTTCATCTGCTTCCTTGACTTTTCCACCTTTGTATCCAGGCCATTCTACAAAGGATAGCGAAACCAAATATAAGCGCATCCATGATTGAGAAAACAAGAGGAAAATTTCAATACATTTCTCATGTCCACTTTTTACTGGTAATGCAAACAATAATATGCACATTCATAGAATTTGAACAAGGTTCATCTTAGAATTGAACACAAATTCGCAGATCAGACTAGAGTAATTTACAAACTGTTGCACCATATTCGCTTGCATAATTCTACTACTTAAATCCCACCAATTCCTGTAAGGGTGACTAATATGTCAACTTTTCCACTATCACCCCCAAAAAACAAACTTTGCTGGCCTTACGTAAAGTTGCAGTGTACTGAAAACGCCGACCACATAAACAATCAAATCACCATTATCTGCAAACATTTTTACTTAACAGACAATGACATCAAATATGCACAGAACTGATACAGGAATTTTGTAAGAGCATCTATTGTCTTGTTGAAAGGGCTGGTGTCTTCTTGAAATAACCAGTCAACATCTCCATGAATTCAGCCCAGCTGGAGAACATGGTGTTCTACCACACTCTGGAAGATTGGAAAGGGCGCATTGTCTAGTCCTCGATACTTTACTTTACTAGTCCTCGCCTGGAAACGGGTTGTTCCGTATGATTGCTTGCTACTTTGTAGCCTTAAAACCGAAAGATTGAAGAATTGGGGATAAGCTCGAATTATATTTAGTTGAACAAAACCAGGAAGAAGTTGAGAACATTGGCCTATGTACTTTACGGTGAACACTGAACAGTTAACTTGAATTACGTTTCCATGATGCTAACAAAATCCACCTTTCTTAAATACAAAATCTGTGGAAATATATAGAGATCTCATGTCAATCCTATGCTCTATTGTGTTTCTTGAGTTCCTCCCATCATATGTTACTAACAACAACAATAAGTACTTGAAAATTAGCATGCTGCAGGGAGTCAAATAAGAGTATTAACGTGTTTACGACATCACAACTTCTGTGCAAGCACACCAAAATAGAGTAGCTATGAATTCACATACCATGAAGGAACAACAAAATAATGAGCAATAAAGATGAGACAAACTTCATTGTTTGGCAAGTTAGGTGATGCACATGTTCATTCCATATAACTAGGAAAGGAAAAGTAACAAAAGGCAGCAGAAAACTAACACAACCACTATTCAACCCCATGCTTCTTGTATTAACACATCAAAAGCTATTAGACAACATGAACGTCTTTGAAAACACAGCGGCAACGCACAATGTAAGCAACAAACAAAGGAACTTACCCTGCATTTTGGCTCATATTTCTTGGCATTCTCAACCGAATCATAAATCAAACCAAAGTCGTCCTCTTGCCCTCAAAACTCTTCCTCATAGTCGCCATGGAGATAGATTGAATCTCCACTTTTTCTCTTCGACTCCAAATGCATCAAACCCATCAAACACCGAACCGGGACAACTTGCGCACACAATCCATCAACATCACTTTCAAAATCATCTAACCCATCGAAGATAACGACACATACCTGACAAAGTTCATCAAATAAGGGGCTACCCGAAGTCCCATGAGCAGCTATGCCCTCGACTTCAATAATAGTGTGATACGGAAGCACTTGATCGGAATCGAGAAAAACATCAGAATACAGATCATCATCAAATTCTACCTCGTCCTCATTGAAGAGAACATAGCAGACTTTAGCCAAAACCCGAACCCCGGACTATCAATAAAAAATAAATTCTGACCTAGAAAAAAGTCATCTACACAAAGAGAAGAGCGTTGACCAGTTTTTTGGTATTTTAAACAGGGCCACATCATTAATAGTATCAGTGGCAGATATCCTAATTCTAAAAGATTCACCACCGGGAAACCAGGTGGTGGCTCTTGTAGTTACCCATTTTCCAACAAACTACCCTTATAGATCTCAAACTGATATTTCTCATAAAATACATGTGCATTAATTGCTCTCATTGACCTACCCACCAAAAACCCACTCCTAGAACCTCTCTCAATAATTGCTCCTCCAATCAAAGTATATAAACAAAATTACTTCCCTGTATAAATGAGAAACACGAGCAAGACAACAACAAAGAAAACAAAAACTCACTTGATTTGGGTCTTGATACGCAAGACCCCAGTTTTCATCTTCTTGAGTTTTGAATCGAGTTCGGAGACATCTTTCTGTTTTGGGTGAAGTTTCCCACGGGCCTTGGATGAAAAGGAGCTCATAAGTGGAAGGAGAAGACGTGGGAGACGAACATGTTTCAACAATGCACTAATCATTTTTTCAGGTAGGGTTTTAGGCAGTGGGAGTGGATAGGGAAGGTGAGGGATTTGAGTAGGGAGTGAGTGTGAAGGGTTATGAACAAGGGAGGAAGTGCGAGTCACCCAAGGCAGAAAGATCCCTCCGAACTTGATTCAAAACTCAAAGAAAATAAAAACTGGGGTCTTGCGTATCAAGACCCAAATCAGTGAGTTTTGTTTTCTTTTTTGTTGTTGTCTTGCATGTGTTTCTCATTTATACGGTGAAGTAATTTTGTTTATACAATTTGTTTTCGTTTGGATTTCAATGATTGGAGGAGCAGTGATTGAGAGAGGTTCTGGGAGTGGGTTTTTGGTGGGTAAGTTGTTATGTTCCAAAGTCCCACATTGGCTAGTATGGGCGGCCATGTGCTCATATAACCACTGGGGCTCCCTTCCCTTGTAACAGCTTGGAAGAAGAAGACAGAAATGTAATGGAAAAGAGAGAAGCTTTACTCTTATTCCAACCAATTGTTTACAGATGAATGAATGAATACATGTGTTCCCTTTCCCCCCTTCTTATGGAGTGCCCCGTAGTCAAACAGAAAAGCAGAATTGGTGCTGACTCAGCACCATCCTAACTACTCAACTAACTATTACACATAAGGCAAAGACTAGTCATAATAGCTAACACTGGATTAGGCTAGCTAATCATAACATAAGTCAATGGGAGCAAGTAATGCACATGTATTTTGTGAGAAATATCAGTTTGAGATCTATAACGGTAGGTTTGTTGGAAAATGAGTAACTACAAGAGCCATCGCCTGGTTTCCCGGTGGTAAACCTTTAGAATTAGGATATCTGCCACTGATACTATTAATGATGTGGCCCTATTTAAAATACCAAAAAAATAAAAATGGTCAAGAAGTCAAACTTTGTTCCCCTCTTTGTCTAGATGACTTTTTTCTAGGTCAGAATGTGCTATGTTCTCCTCAATGAGAACGAGGTTATAATTCGATGATGATGTGTTCCTGATGTTTTTCTCGATCCTGATCGTGTGCTTCCATATCAAACTATTATTGAAGTCGAGGGCGTAGCTGCCCCTGGGACTTCAGGTAGCCCCTTATGTGATGAACTTTGCCGGGTGCGGTTATCTTCGCTGGGTTAGATGATATTAAAAGTGATGCTCAGATAGAGAGAGAGAGTACTTTTCCAATCCTACATGATGCTTTTATCAACCACCCAGATGTCCTTACATTGTGAGACTGTTTTTTCCTTGCTATCATCAATGGAACTAAGGAAAGAGAAGAGATTGTAATAAGAAAAGCATGATTAGCACGCAAATGATTTAGTGTAAAAAAAACTCACTTCACTTGTGCAGTAAGTTCCATATGTTGTTTTACTTCAAATAAGCAAGGGTGGAAAAGATTACACAAAACCAAGACCATGTAAACACAACACATCTAAATACTAGAATAAAGCAGAGACAGAATGCCTTGTTCTCTTTACAATTCAAAAAGAATTTTTCAAAAAATTCCCCCTAGATTCCCCCTACTTCCAACATTTCTCTCTCTATCTCTCTCCACTAATTACCTCTACTATTTTTCAAAAAAAAATTCAAACACCAATCCAAACATAGCAGTCATTAATGAGAATTGGCCCACATAATATGTAATAACTGTCTCGGGCTAGGCAAGCCTATGCGCCTTCAAAATGACGGGACTGGCAACATATGAGGGGACATGTAAAAGACATCTACACTTGTTACTTCAAACCATATATCAGCTTAAGAAGTAATCCGGTAACTGATGGTTACCAATCACCATGCAGCCAAAGCCAATATAAAAACTGTTACTTCACACCATATATCAACTTAAGAAGTAATTACCAATCACCATGCAGCCTAAGCCAACATAAAAACTATCATTTAGTTCCAAGTACATGAAAGGCTATATACTTGCAAGTATATGAACGAAAACTTCAAGATGGTTAAATACACTTCCAATACCTGAACAAACCAAGAGAATAACCAGATATGGTATTCTTCCAATTACCATTCACCTGGTTACAGCTCGCACTCTCCACATCATCTCCTTTACGCATAGAGCACAAGTTTCCCCATTTTGGTACTCGTAGTTGTTTACGACATAAAATCTTCACAAAAGCTATTTTGGAAAGAAAATCAGTATGCAACAAGACACCCTTGTACCAGAATCTTGACACCCATCTGCAATCCGCTCAAACATGAATCACAGAACAACTATGTCGCTGGACTGTCCAGAAGCTTGAAATACAAAAAAATAAATAACACCGCCAAAAAATAATCAGGACTCCATTTTCTGCCTGTTGCATAAGGAAGAAAATGCGGGACCTATGTCCTTAACTTCCCCACTTTGAAACTTGTCCAGCAAAGGAATGAAGATCTGAAGAAATCTTAATCCTCAAGTAGTATACAATTGAACAACAGTGTTTACGTTTTCTATAAAAAAAACTCCTTTCAAATGAACACTTGCAAGAAAATATTTTTTTAATAAGAAAAATTCTATACTTTCCCCTCTTGTTTTACTTCAGCACACTCCTCTTGGAAACACAGTTCTCGCAAAACTAGCGACCAGTAAACAAAGCCGGCCACATCCAAGAAGGCAGGGAAAAATGAATAAAATGTTTAAACGAAGATAATAAGTGGCTTCTTTTTCTAACCTAAATAAAATCAAAATAGCAAAACAAAGTGAAGAAAAGCAAGGATAACAAAATGCATGAACAAGGAAAGAAATTATCAAAGACACACAAAAACAAGAGAGAAACGGAGGATAAAAGAAGACCAATGAGATAGAGATTGGCAAAATAGGACGAAAAGAGGGAGATTGTACGCCATATCAAAGTATCAACTCTATCTGAATTTGTTAATCACTCCTAACAATCCAAAAGAATCTTTCTGGACGGTTACCCGCCTAATGCTTAGTTACCATACCGACCAGAAGAAAAGAGGAAGGCGTGAGACATTGCAATCAAAGGCGACGAATCCTGATCAAAATAAATGTCGTACATAGGCTTCACAAAAACCGAGAAAACACTCGAATCTTTTCATTTTGTATGGTCAACTTGAAGTTTGAACATTATACTATTATAACAAAGAAAAACCTCTTTCAATGAAGCTCTAGTTTTTTGAAGCCAGCAATATTTTTCTCCAAATCTAACTACAATTTTTGAAAAATCCCATTAGATACTATTTCACTTTTCTGCGTGTGGCATGATAAGAGTTTATTCACTTTTTGTATCCCCCCACCCTGCTTTCAACTACCTTGCACTGAAAAAAGAAGTCAAAATCGCCCCAGGGCCCAGACTGTCAACAATGTGCAATATCAGAGGCTGATTGTCGAAAACCACGGACACCTTCTGTATTGAATTTCTTTTGCCAGTCACACATTGAGATATTGTATAAGTTAATCAATTGATCGTCCCCTCAACTTGGTCAAAATCGTAAGAATTGATCAGTGATTGTCCTGTCGTCGCAGTCGCGCTACCACAAACAGAATATTGTGTCGAACCAATACAATATCAAAACCAGAGACTCAAATGGAGGCTGCTCATGTGGCAAGTTCACAGTCAGTGTCAAAAGCTATTTATTATTTATGAATCCACGTGAAATCTACCTTAGTTGCAAATCTGCTAAATGTTTTTCCACCAAAAAAGAGTTTTGTCGATTTAAAACAATATCCACAACAAATTATTTTAATATTAAGCAAAGTATGACATTGATTATGGGTTATTAACATAATTTTAAGTGTGCCTCGACCGCTAGTAGTGACATCTAAGGTCTCATTGTGAAAACCATTTTTATATTAAGTACATTATGGAAAGACTATCATTCTATAAGAGGCAAGCTGTGACTTATGCTTGA
Source organism: Rhododendron ferrugineum (assembly GCA_025642025.1). Taxonomy (NCBI): domain Eukaryota; kingdom Viridiplantae; phylum Streptophyta; class Magnoliopsida; order Ericales; family Ericaceae; genus Rhododendron; species Rhododendron ferrugineum. The sequence goes on from JAOTQK010000001.1 coordinate 27,289,751, forward strand.
CTTCCCCAAAATCCAGGAACATTGCCGGATGCACTTGTCGGTATAGCTAGAAAACTAACACGAAATCTGAAAATAAAGAGTTTTCCTACTAAACGTCACCTCATGTTCAGTGCCTTAGAGATGTTTCAAACAATCAGCGGAAGTTGCAACTATTCCATCTGAACGTACAATAGTTCCAGAGAATACCACGGATGCTTCACCATCTCCAGAACAATAGGTCAGTTCCTCAACGAAAAGATGATCGAACGATTATTCAACTAAGAAAAGTGCTAGACGGGCGAACCCCCACGCAAGAATCTCAAAGCATAACAGAAGAAATATGTGACCTGACAGGTTTCAAAAGATTACCTTTAAGTAAAGATAAGCAAACAAGAGACACACAGAAGCAGCTTCTTGCATCCATACACACTCTGCAGCTTCACCTTTAAGAACCTCACGACATTTTGGAGTGTGACGAGGAAATCGAAGAACAAGATCATTAACACGATGACGCCCACGACTTAGAGAATTTCCTAACAAGGAGAAAAGTGTGGGTATTAGATCTAAGAAAAGGAATGCCTGGTAGAAAACACAAAGCACCAACAATAAAGAAAGAGAGATGCTGCTTGAAACCTTCATCATAGTGTAGATTTCTTCGAGAATTCCCTGACATAGCAGAACAGAATGTTGGTGTCACCTGTAAAGACAAGGAACCGCCAGAAGACAACACAAAGCATGACATTAATGTTTGGCTGTCCCAAGGAAACCTGATTGAAGAGAATGAGTCAAGGGTGCAAAGTGAGGAAGGGTTTGAAAATGCTGTGTACTTGGACTCCATGGCAGCAGCAGAGTCGACTTACATAGGGATGTCCCAACTGACAACCATCCAGATTAGGTGCAAAGATGAGACCAATGCATTTTTGTAAAAAACAAAGTGGACAATCCGGTAAAGTGGAGAATTGGGGAGGAGTGGAGAAGCAAGCAACTAAGCATTCACTCACCGCCGCAAATGTTTGCACTCCTGATGGCACTGGAGCTTCAAAGGCCTTTGTGTCGAAGCTGGGATAATAAATTCGGAACTGAATTCATGGAGTTTCACAGAAAATTCTGGAAGTAATTTGGAACAGAATTCAATTGAGTTTCACACACAAACACATAAAATGCTAGCTAGCTAGCTGAATTCGGAAGACTGAACTGGTCCGGGCAGCAATTGTAAAAGTTCAAAAAGAAAAAGTAAACTAGCAAAAGAGAATATCCGCTCTTGGCCATGAAAACATAAAACATTTTAGCCCAAAAGAGGAGAGTACTCAATGGGAAAAAACCCAAAAACAAAACAAAACAAAATCAGGTCGGACTAGGGGTACCAAGGAATACGGTGTTCACAGAACAACAAAAGGGACTCACACAAAAACGGAAAACAAAACAAACATTTAGAAAAACTTTAGATGCGCCTAGAAAAAAATATGGTTGTGGTAAGAAGAAAGCTCCTAAGAGATAATTTCAAACAAAAATAACGAAAAATGAGCCTGCTTGGTTTCTCAAACTTGGGCGAACATACATAGAACTGGAATTTGTCACGGAAAATGATATTATTCAAGATCCGGAATTTGTGAACCGCATACAAAGGAAAACATAATGAATAAGCAGCTGTAGTCAAGCATGGGCAAAAAAAAAAAACTGATCCTATCAATGGCTACTAAAATATAAGATTTTGAGCAAGGGGTAAAAAAACTCGAGTAATATCCCCTAAGATCATGAGATGCCCGAAGATACAATCACTTAAATGGGTCAAGTTGGAAGAGCGACTACTTGCCTGTAAATCCAAAGTCCGTCTTCATTCCATGGAAGACTTCAAGCCCCCTTATCCACTAGTCCCGAATGACTACAAGCCGAGGTAACAGAGTTTGGGCAAATGCCAGATTTATTCATCTCTACCACAAGTTGAACCGCTTGAACGGTGGCTTGACCAAACCCATGGATTCCATACCCTCCAATCATTGTAAGGATTCATCTCACAACAAAACCCCAATGCACTCATCCGACATTCCCCAATGCAGTCCAAGCAAACACATTTGGTTGCCGCATTTTGTCGAACATAACGTGGGCTGATTCCGAATCCCCGCAATCCGCATACATTCTTGCTCTAGCCCATGGAGAATGAGCCGTTGATGGGTTTTTCGTCCTTGGTCTAGTGCTTTTGATTTGCTGCAAAGTTGAAGTAACTGGTCGAGTTGTGGTGGGGATGAACTTATTTTTGGATTATTTCAAAGATCTACATCGTTCACATTGTATAAATCATCATTAAAACTAACCCTAGAAAAATTCATTACAATCGGACACCAATAAACATCTTATCGAGAAGTTAAATGAAGCTTTTGCGTTTGTAATAATTGGCTTGGCTACATTGAATCAAATCAAAAGCAGACTCCCCTCTGAGCCGACATCAATTAAGGGTAAATTCCACTAGCAGCCCTAGATTTCACTCTAATCATATTACATGCCCCGTTATTCTTTAAGCCTCGTTTGATAATAGTGATAGATGGATGAGATTCGTAAGGAGATGAGATTATAATTGAGATTAATAATGAGAAGGGATTGGTAATGAGAAGGAATTGATAATGAGTATGTTTGTTTGGGATGAGATTCGATGATGAGATTATTAATATTATGCTTGTTTGAGATGAGATTAGGTGATAAAATTGGATTGATAGAAGAGATTGGTAATGAGGGGAGGTTGGGATGGGATTACCAATACTATCTCCAAGATGGTATTAGCAATACCCCCAAATTGGGGTCTTAGCAATCCCAACGGATTAATAGTCCGGATCATTTTTGGTAAACCAAACAAGATATTGATAATACCCCCACTCTATCAAACGGGGCCTAAACTCACACACTGCACCAACTTTTTTTTGTGAAATTGTGTATCACTTAAACCCACAATTTCCAAGATACCAACTTTGACCACATCTTCCCTTTCCTTTTCCTTTTTTTTAATCACCGCACTCATTTTTTTTGCCTATATACATCCCAAACATAACAAAAACAAATCCTAAAGTCATATCATAACTAAATAAATTCAATTGTGTTCAGATAGGTAGTGGGTCTTTGGAGAAGGTGGATTCATGATTGATCCGTTTGTCTTTTTATTTGTATTCTTCGAAAAAAATTTCAATCTCATTTCATACTTCCTTACCTTTTGTATTACTCGACGTTGTAGATACTTCTAAAAAAAAGTTTAAAATAATTCACTAAACACCAAGAAATAACCACAATTTTAAAAATTAAGGCCCAGGATCACGTGGCCCCGAAATTTTATCACCTACTCTTTCTTTAATAATAAAAGAAAATATTTTACTTTTTACACCTATTGAAAAGATTTTGGAAGAATTGAAAATTTTGGGTATTGGGTTTATTATGTTGTCATGGGATTCCAACTAAATGAAAGGGCCTCTTCAAGATTTGACACGCAATCTGCTATTTATTGATAATTTCTCATGATTAAAAACTCGTCGGGTTAATTGTAAGAAAATTTAGCAATGAATAATCAAACTTTTGTGCTTATGTTTTGAAGCTTTTGAATACATTATGATATAAGCTATTGTGTCTAATAGAGAATATTTAATTTTTTATACTCACTATTTTTTCATTATATTTTACTGTTAATTTTTTTAGCTTGTTATGAAAATGTGCCCTCTATGAACAGAATTACTGGCTCCGCCACTAATAAGTAGCAAACAAACCCGGGTTCCCTTCCGTCAAGTTTGAAGAGTGACTTATTATTATTATTATTATTATTATTATTATTATTATTTGCTAAAAAAACTTTATGTTTTTTTTTTGTAACTCTTTGGCATGTTTTTTTTCTTTTGTTTTAAATATTTTTGAGTAATCAAAATGATAAAATAGCCTAAATTTTTAACCGATAATACTACATATACAATAATCCAAACACAACGTTAAAGAATTGATTTTTTTTATTTTACGAAGAGTCTCTAAGAAAGATCCGAACCATTAATCAGAGTATTGAGCGATTTGGATTGCTGACTTGTCTCCTCACATCAAAATCCGTACCGGGGGAATCCGCTTCCAAAAAAACATATAATCTCACCCCCTCCTCCACCTCCACCAGCCGCCCCTGGTATAACAAACCGGAACAAACTGATTCACCCCAATTCTTCGAATTCGGAATGGGCAAACTCTCCTCCGCCGTTGAAATCCCCGACCAACACCGTCGCACCTCCAGGCAAAGCAGCCGCTATTCGCCCGAACCCGATCGCTACCACCGTCGCCGCCGCAGCCCCAGCCGCAGCCCCTCAAACGGACACCCAACAAGGTACGACCACAATCCCTCTTATCATCACCACACCCGTAGGTCTTCGCCAGATTATTCATCGTATTCTAGGAGAAGTCCCCCTAGGTCCCAAACCCTAAAATCGGAAAAAAACCTTGGATACGATGAGCGGAATAATAATAATCATGCGGCGCCGTTTCTCGATCGAGATCGAAGGAATGGGCGGGGGTTAGAGGCGGAAGAGTCGGACGAGGAGCTGAGAGGCTTAAGCTTCGAGGATTATAGAAGGGTTAAGCGTCAGAAACTTAGGAAGACTTTTGCGGTGAAGAGTTATGTTTGGGAGGTTACGCCTAGCCCTGATAGAGGCGAGGACGAATTGTATGAACAGGAACCGGAGGAGATTGTAGAGAAGTATGAGGGGGAGAAGGAAAGTAGTGAGTTTAGGGAGAAGGAAAAAAATGGAGAGAGAAAATCTAAAGTGGAAGTGGAATCAGAGTCTGAGTCGGAATCGGACAATTCAGGATCTGAATCGGATGATTCGCCAGTGAGGAGGAAGAGAAAGAGTAGGAGTTTGAAGTCTAGTCGGAAAAGTAGGAAATTTGAATCAGAGGGTGATAGTGAATCGGACGGTTCGGGATCTGAATCAGATGATTCGGCGGTGAGGAGGAGGAGGAAGAGTAGGAGTTCGAAGTCTGGGCGGAAAAGTGGGAAACTTGAATCAGAGGGTGTTACTGAATCGGATGAATCGGAAGAAGATAGGAGACGGAGGAAGAAGAAGTCGGGGAGTAGTCGAAGCAGGCAAAAGGAGAGAAGGAGGAGTGGTAGTAGTTTGAGGAAAAGGAGTAGTAGAAGGAAGAGTAGAGATAGTGATGAAAGTGAGAGTGACGGTAGTGAAAGCGAGGAATCAAAGAAAGAGAAAGGAGTTTCGATAACAAAGGGAAAGAGAAAGAGGGAATCGGATGTTGGGAGTTCTGATTCAGATGAAGTTGATGCAAAGATTAAATTTAAGGAAGAGGATTTGAAGACAGCTGAGGTCGCTAGTGAAGCTCTTTTGTTGAAAGAGATGATGGAATTGCGAAAGAAACCCGCTTTGGAGGATGAACCGGTGGTTGGACCAATGCCATTGCCTAGAGCCGAAGGGCATATTAGCTACGGAGGAGCACTCAGGCCTGGTGAAGGTGATGCCATTGCTCAGTATGTTCAACAAGGGAAACGTATCCCGCGTAGAGGTGAAGTCGGTCTTTCGGCTGATGAGATTCAGAAGTTTGAGACTCTTGGGTATGTGATGAGCGGTAGTAGGCATCAAAGGATGAATGCGATTCGTATCAGGAAAGAAAACCAGGTTTATAGTGCTGAGGACAAGCGGGCATTGGCAATGTTTAACTACGAGGAGAAAGCAAAGAGGGAACAAAAAGTCATGGCTGATCTGCAGCGGCTTGTGCAACGCCATATTGGACAGGATACTGGCCCTTCCCATGATCCATTTGGTGGAACTGAGGGTGCTGATGCTTAATCGCCATGTATGTTCACTATTCTCTCTCTCTTTTTGTGTGTGTGTTTTCTTTGTCATTTGGATGAAGGACAAATATCGATAGGCATACGTGTGCAATAATTTTGACACTGTTCACTATTCCTTGTGTGTGTGTGTGTGTGTGTGTGTGTGTATCTCTGTCTTCTTTGTCATTGGGTGGAGGACAGATATCAATAGGCTTGTGAGTTTGATAAAATTGAGCCTGTTTCATATGTTTTTAGGGGTTTTGAATTGTAACTTTCCACCCTCTTAGCTGATTTTTTATGTCTAGCTTGTGTTTTACAAGGAATCACCCAATCTGTAATTTGATTTACAATGAATAGAGAGAGGAGGGTGGTTCAATGTGTTTATTAAAAGCTGGATAAAATATTTAAGGAATTATGCCATTCAAGCATGTGATGGTTAGGCTTTGGGGGAAATGGCCCGTCTTAGGTTTACAACCGCCTTGTGCAAGAGTTACATCCTTGTCATTCAATAGCTAATTGACTTCCATAATGTTGGTGTTCTGGGGCATTTGCAATGGAGGTGAATTTTGGCCTTTTAAAAAGGCTTGGTTGGGTAATAATGTTTACACAAACATGGAACTCTTGGTAGCTAAATAGAAATTTTTTTTGACGTTACGGATGCCAAAAGATCCCACATGAAAAGCTCCCACCTATGAACGTATGGATTAGACACTGCAGTGATGATTTAATGCACAAATAAGTTTAAATGTTTAGTTTCGTCTATGGAATATGCAGAAACACTTGGAATCTTGCTTAAAGTTCAGAGATGAGGGCAGAATATGGCAATCGATTTTGAGAAGGCAATGTGCAGATCCAAATATTATCATAGTAGAGTTGAATTTGAGCACACTATCCTTTGTAAATTGTTGTATGCTTTTATTTCTTGTATTTTTGGTCGGTCCCAAATTGAAGCAACTTGAGGTGAAATGTGATAATGCGCTCATTGTGTTCATGTTTGATGATATGTTATGTGGTAGCTATTCCATGAAGTTTCATATAATAAAAATGACTCTGAAAAAGGAATTGTTCATTCAGAAATGTTGTCTCTTGATCCTAGGACTTGGGAGTGGAACAAGGTCTATATTATGCTTTATAAGCTGCAGCCCCCATCTCCTTCTTGAGTATGTCAGTTGGAAGCAAAATTATGATATGCATGTTACCATTGGGTGCAGGTGCATGGTTTTTGTGATCGTAAGCTTCCTTTACCAAATAACCATGTTGCTCTGCTGTGGGTACTTCCTCCTT
>JAOTQK010000001.1:27409656-27429142 GCA_025642025.1 Rhododendron ferrugineum
ATGCACATTTCACAAAGTATTACTTTGTTCGCCCATCTAGAAAGTAGTGTTATTCACTTCATGTGTGACCTACATTTCAAGGTACCACCACTTGCGGATCAAAAAAAAAAAAAAAAAAAAAGGTACCACCACTTCAATCGTTAGGTGGTTCATTTTCACAACTTAATATTTTTTATTTTTCCTGTAAAATTTAATATTTACTCGAGTTGGATATCGGAAGATGGGAGATGCAGTTGTACAGTCTGGATCCCATATTATTACTTTTCTTTTTGGACGAAAGACATCATACATTGGTTTGAGAAATGCAACACGTTTGAAATTTTACCTAGCCGTTTAGAAGAGCGGACCGCACTCATAAAGGAAACCTAGTCGCTAGGCAAGGATGGCCCGATCATCGGTGGTCCGCCCAGTCACTGTCACCCTGTAGCTCTTTTTCCTTTAATACTCCAGGAGTACGTAACTGCAGGAATTTGGTCCATATATATATTTCTCGTAATAGACCCACATAATCACTATCTATATATCTATATATGTTTACAACCGAGATCATGCCATTCCTACATGACACTAAGTATTTTGCTTGAGAATTAATAGGAGTTTTAATTAACAAGCAATGTTGGCTGTGAGATTAGTCGACGTACGTGTAAGCTGGTTTGAACACTTGATCGAGTTATCAAAATATTAAGAAGCGGTGTTATAAGTACCCATTGTTTTAGTAACTAGTAGTTTTAGTACATCAACTTTGTGAAAAGAGTAAGAACTAGGTGTCGGAGAGAAGGAGATAGCCACAGTAGCAGTAACAGTAGCAGTAGTAGTTGAGTGGCCACGCAAGCAAGGATGGAGCTAGGGAGCTAGTAGGGGCAGTCGCCCCTCTTGCGATTGTAAAAAATACTACTATTATATTGGAAAAAAAAATTATTATCAAAATATATCGTCTCGCCTCCGCTCCAGAAATATAGCTTGCCCCCCTACGCGAAAATCCTAGTTCCGACCCTGCATGCAAGGGCCAAGGAAAATTGAAGTTTCTTCTTGGTAGTGGTTGAAGTGAATCGATCGGGTGAGATTTTTCTTTAAACCTTTTCTACATTCAACTCATTGTTCTCCCCTTGCGTCAAAAGTTAATAATTAATGAAAGCTAGGTTTTTGTTTTTTTTGAAAGGATTTTGATTTTCAAGCTCCATTTTTTATTATTGATGACGCTCCACTTTGTTCATAAAGTTACTAGTAACTTAACTTCACATGTAAAATTAGGGGGGAAGATTTCCATCCATCACCTTTTCTTTTAACGTGAAATTATACAATAGTCCGGGAGTACCGGCAAGTGGAACTCCGGACCACTTTAAATCACACATTCTCGTGGGGCCTACCACTAAGTGTATGAACCCCACATTAACACGTGGATGTAAAATGGTTCAGAGTACCACGTGGCGGTACGTACTCCTGGATTATTGAATAATTACTCTCTTTTAACTAATCAAAAAGACCAATATTATCGTGGTTTTTTTTAAAAACATACGAATCACCCCACCATATGGTACACAGCAGAAGAATAAATTGAAATAACTTTAAGGGCAAGGGAAATAAATTAATTAAACTGTCCAAAGCATGAGCTGCTGAGCCTATATTGAGTGTTGTTGGTTTTATGATGTTATTATGGCAGCGATTTTAACATCAACTTGAGGAAACCTTCGCACAGCTCCGTTATGACGGACCAGAAGCAGCTACCATTTCACTGCAGCTACCATTTCACTGCTTGAATAGAAGTTTTGGACCCTTTCTCCGACACATTGTTCTTTATTCGGAGCTATTATAGCCCGGCTACACCTTCGTAACTCCAAACAAAAAAATTACTTGTAGTTTATCTAGTTAATCTGCATAACTTGACCCGGACGCCTATCAAAAAAAGTTGTTGTTGAGTTCGTTAATTTGATGATCAGAAGTACCTTAAATATACAAAACTGAAGTACTGCCTGCACTTCTATCAAAAAAAAAAAAAGTACTGCCTGCACCAAAATAATTTAAGGGCAAAGTCCATTTTGACCCCTCTGTAGTTATCGCCATGTGCGGATATCCCATTCATAATTCAAAACTGAGCACATAATCTACTTGTGGTTTTGAAAATGTGTGGATAGACCCCATGCCGTCATGTTTTTCATCCATTTTAATGGACACAACATTAAAAGACCGATATATCCTCATCATGTCCCTTAATTCTTCTTCTTTTTTAAATCTAACCACACCATCTCATATACCAAAAATTGAATCCAAACCGTTGATATTGTAAATTTTGACGAGTACTACATCTATGCCAAAATTCAAGTCAATCAAAAAATGATAAGCTCATGGTCGAATCGATTTTGTTATGAGATTAAAATTTTAAATTTGAATTTACTAAAAATTAGATCACTGGATATTGATGCCTGATCGAGATGATTTTTTACAGAGATACTCTATTCTTTATTTAATACATTATGAACGACTCAGACTACATTCTAGAGGCGTGTGAGATACACCTCCGTTAACATGATTGGAAAACATGACGGCATGGGTCTATCCGCACATTTTCAAAATCACAGGTAGGTTATGTGCTCAATTTTGAAACATAAGGGGTATATCCTCACATGGCGATAACCACAGGAGGTGAAAGTGGACTTTATCCATAATTCAACCAGATGACGCGTGCAAGACGTGTACTCTACTCTACTGGTCCCGAAAGAGTCAAGTTGCTCTTAGTTTCCACAACCTATAATTGGTCTTAGCCAAATACTACAAACAGACAAGCTATTTAGTAAAATGGATTCATGGGGACCAACCACCTTGTCTCAAGAGCCTAGCCTATATAGCTTATTAGCTCCTATTCGAATATGCGAAAAGCTTTGAGAAAAAGAGTCGGCAGGAGTCTAGTACTCTAGTACTTATTGTTTACAGCTCAAACTTGGAACAAAAAGGGTTTGGAATCCTTGCCACATGTTTGGAAATGAGCAGAGTACGTAGTCAGACTTTTTGTGTACCCGCGAGGTTTAATCCTTTTCATATGTTTGGAAATGAGTGGAGCGGTCCGATTTGGTACACACCGACATGTCGAAATTACACACTCATGACCTTGTTTTTGGATTAGTGTGATCCCACCTCAGCCCGTGAGCCATCGCTTTTGGAGTGAGAATGTACACCATTCTTTTCCATATATGTGTGAAAGGTTACAACAATTGGATATTCTAGGCATTGTTACGTGTTGTTTGATTGGTAATAAGAGAACAATTACTTTGAAATTACTTTGCAACCACTAATCATGCAGTGTCACATAGGCGGTTGTGACTGTTAGGTGTGTCCATAGAATTATTGTTAGTGAATTTGATAATTCATACACTAAGAATCGTCAGTTTTGTATTGGCTTTTCGTTCAACGACAAATTAAAGCGTGCCAATTAGTGATTGGTGTTCAGCATTGTGCGCTTTGAGAGCAAGTATATACATTACATTACACAGCTGATCCAACAGATATCACTGGGCAAAATAAAAGGATTTATAATTAACTTAAGATATGTGAAGAATTTATTAAACTTTCAATGCAAGTGTTGTTTCCATTAGAAACTTAGGCATCAATCACAACCTAAACTAACATGGAAACAAATTAATAGCTCCGTGACGAAAATAGAAAGTAATAATAATATATTTAAGTTCAATAGCCTACTGATAAGCACCCAATATTGCATAATCTTGGTGCTTTAGTCCTTAGTTTTACCGCTTTATGTTTAGTTAATTTAGCTTTTTAGTTTATATTGCGTGTAGGGTATGTTTACTCTATTTTGTAGGAAAACCGCTTAATAAGAGGATTTTAAAGCTTAAAGCGAGCCGGAGGCATCCAAGACCCACGTTGATCAAGGAATGAAGCCATCGAGGCCAAAGAATCAAGCGTTGAAGACCCGTCGAGTGGCCAAGACCATTGGAAGCCAAGCCGGAGGCCAAAAAGCTGAAGATCCAAAGTTAACGAAGGCGGTATCGATACAGGGATTTACCTGTATCGATACCAGTTTGCAACCAGGAGGATCGTGGACATTGGGTATCGATACACCATATAGTTGTATCGATACCGAGTTGCTACGGTAGAAAGGGTTAAGGCTGTTCAGTATCGATACACCATTCCTTGGATCGATACCGAGGGCCTTCGTAGCGGATTTTTAGGGCGTTTTTGGGATATTTTGTGAACGAATGTGGGCTGTATAAATACCCCATTATGTCACATATCCAAGTACACACTAGATTTTACTACACTTTTTAGATCTAAGTAGGATTTCATTTTCTTGTTGCTTACTCTTGCTATTGTTCTTCATTGTTCTTACTTAAATCCTGCATTTCCTTCCTTAGTTAGTTGTTATTTGTTAATTCGCTCTTCATTAAAGTTGTAGCTACGATCTTGATCTATCTTAATCTCTAGTTTAATTTGATTTTCACCATGTTTTCAATAATTAGATTTGTTGATTTAATTTCTAGTATGAGTGAGTAGTTAATAAGGCTTGGTCATGGGGTGATTAGCACTCCATGACTTGAATTAATCATGTTTTTCTCTCAATAAATCTTCATGTTCAGTTGAAAAATCAAGGTAGTTTGTATTTGTCTATCAAATCTTGGCGGTATTAACCTCTTTGATCATGCGTAGGCAAGAGCGAGCCTACTTGCCACGCATAGATGCTTAGAGCTCTGTCACCCCTTGCGTTTGCTAGATGAATACTAGAACTCTTTTGGTGTTTTGACTCCTTTTCTAGTAAATGGGCTTAATGACAAATCCTCCGGGTTGGGAGATTGTTGACGCGTATCTTAATCCGAGTAATTTGAGGGAGAGCTGATTGATTCGAGCCTTGGGTGTTGAAATCCCCTAGACCTAGCCGCTTAGTTTAAATCGTATTCAAATCACATTTTTATCATATTATTAGTTCGTTTCAAGCTACACCTAAAAGTTAGTCACTTCAAGGCCACAATTCTTACTTCTACAAATCCAATCAAGCCATGATGATACAATCTCAGACTTCCGGATTATTATGCTTCAATGGACGTTTTTAGCCCTACGCTTGGGGTGATCATATATTGATATATTGACGGACGAAGCACCTACCTACACTATATAGTTACACTACATTTTATGTGGGGCCCACAAAATGAAGTTCACATCGGTTCTGGATCTAATTAGGCCTTCCCCTGTTTTAAACTGGGCTTCTTACTGGCCGGTCCTATTTTGTCACAACCTATCCATCCAAACCCACCACATGTCAGGCTCATTCCGTATAAGTCTCGTTTTAAGTAAACTACCATAAATACCCCGCCTTATGGTTGCTCGCTCATACACCGACCCATCACTAGATCCAAAAAATCTCACCCCACCGCCACTAGTACTCCTTCCCCAGCGCCAGCAACTCAACTCATTCGCCCTCGATCTCCAACTCTCTCCTCAACCACCCTCCATCTACCCCTTACCCCGCCACCTTCCTCCGCCATATCCCCGCCGTCGAAGACCCAGAAAATGTCGTAAAACTCAGCGACGAGATCTCCACCCTAACCCTGTTTGATGCCCAGAAGCTCGTTGAGTACCTCCAGGACAAGCTCGACCTCTCCGCCGCCGCCTTTGCCCCGCAGCAGTCGCCGCCGTGCCCGTCGTAGAGGAGAAAACGGAGTTCGACGTGGTGATCGAGAGGAGGTACCGAGCAACGTGAGGATCGCGACGATCACGACGGTTAGGGCTTTGACGAGCTTGGCATTGAGAAAGGCCAAGGACTTGATCGAGGGGCTGCCAAAGAAGTTTAAGGAACAACGATGAGATTGGCGGTGACCTTGTTATTAGCGACGGTGTTCTTGCATGGCGGTTCTTTCGTCCAGATCGATGAATCCAGATGGCCCTGGAAGACGAAGACGGCAGAGGAATTGCAGGTTGAAGAAGTCGAATAGAAGAGAGAGTAGCATTATTAATTTTGTTTTGGGGATGTGAATTGTTACTTTATTAAAAGTTGTGTTGAATTTTTTTTAAGAAGATGTGAATTGTTGTATTTGTTTAGGTTCTTTTTTTCCCTACAGTGAATTTAAGGGTGCGAAAAAGGGCCTTTTCAACCTCAAGAATTCACTCCCTCTCAAGAGTGAAACGGGTGTGAATTCTAAAAATTAAGGTAGTGGAAAGGGGTGTGGAATTCTGGAGGGTGTGAATTCTAAAAAGGGCCCCCCAAGAATTCACACACCCCAAGAATTTACTCCCTCAAAGAATGAAACAGGTGTGAATAGAGCAAAAAGGTGCGAATTCGGGGGGTGTGAATTTTGAAAATAGGTGTGAATTCTGTGGATGGTGAATTCTTGGGGTGTGAATTTTTCAAAGGGGTGTTGAAAAGTGACAAGGACAAAATAGTAAAAGTATCTTTAAAAAGGGGCTTGACAAAAAGGAATTGACAAGGAACCCAAAAAAAAAATGAAACCGGCCAGGAATTTTCCGTTTAAACTGGGCTGAACTACTGGGGAAATTGAGGCCCGAAAGCCCACGTAATGTTTGGGCCTTCCGCTGTCTTCAACAGAGGGCCCGGCCCATGTTAACTTGGATCAAAAATTTCCACTATTAGCTCACACAACATCAAGCCAACGACGAGCAGAGACCGAAGATGTTGCGCCGTCGCGTCGGAAGCACAGCACTGGCCGCGGCGCGCTATTTCTCGGCGGGAGGGGCGGCGAAGCCGGCGTTGAAGGACGGCGCCGTGAGCTGCTCCGCCCCGATGGCCGGCGGCGGAGACACGCTGGGTAAACGGCTTCTGAGCCTCGTTTACTCGAAACGCAGCGCTGTCATCGCTATACGCAAGTGGAAAGAGGAAGGGCACAAAGTTCAAAAGTACCAGCTCAATCGTGTCGTAAGAGAGCTACGAAAACTTAAGCGCTACAAACACGCTCTCGAGGTATCTACTAGTATTAATATGGCCTTCATCTCTAGTCTTGAATCGTAACCTGATTTTTTTGTTACACATGCTAGATAAATAAATATACAAAATATCTAATTCACATTACACGGGAGCGCGAGCGTGAAACGGTTCGTCATAAAATTCGTAAACTCCTAAAATTCATGAGTGAGGATTGAGAGCGCGGAGCGAGAATTGAGTGGGGAAGCGGAGTGTGCTATGAATGATTAAGTGACTAAGCTAAATATAAGGAAGTAACATGAAAGGAGATTCTTTGCGATATGAATTGAAGTTGTTAACTCTGGGATGGCAGTAGTCCGTTGAGTGGTTGAATGTTTGTGCAATTCGTTTTCTCGGTTTTCAAGTATTTGTGTTCCGTTACTGAGCAAAGGATTGAAAAAAGTAGAATACTTTAGCTTGAGTTTTCTTGAATTTTAGAAGGCAAGAGGAAAAGTAGAATTTCAATGAGGGTCTTAGAATGTGTAGGCGTTTTTACGTAGGACAATTAAGTGGAATTCGGGGAATGTGGTTTTATGTGACTAAACATATACTTGGAATTTGAGGTGCTTGATGAGTTGACAAAGAGAACCGAGAAATTGAGGATTGATGGATGTAGGTGAAAGCATGTGTAAATTTTAATTTTCCAATCTAAGGACTTTATGGAGATTGTCCTCTTTGATTGGAGTCTGTTCATGTTAAGAAGTGCACCACTCTATGTTTCAGCTCTATTATATGATGAAACTAGAATATTTCTTCCATTATGGGATTGAGTCCACTTGATTCTTTCCTTTTGTGCTTTTCATTATTGTTATGTGATGCTTGAACCCTGCCGTTGTATGGTTTCTGAATATGTAAAGTTGTGGCGGGGAAGTGTTCTCTTGTGTGTTTAGGGAATATCCCAACATTTGCTTCTGGAATGCCGCCCATTCTCTTTTCAAGTTTTCGATCAACAAGTTAAATTCTATAGCACATGTAGTTGCCATAGAGCTGTCTCTTACACAACATAAGATATTGATAAGCATTATATACCAAGTTGTTTTGGAAATTTAAAAAACTTCAGGTAGCTTGGTTCTGCATATTCACAATGCCTAGGTTTTGTAAATCTGGTTTGCTGGAATTTAAAATATAGATGATGTGTTTTTCACTACAAACCTAATAGATAGTCTCAATTTGATTATTTGATGCAGATATGTGAATGGATGAATATAGAAGATGATATCAAGTTGCAATCAGGAGATTATGCAGTGCATTTGGACTTGATTGCGAAAGTTCGTGGCCTAAGCAGTGCAGAAAAGTATTTTGAAGATCTCCCTGATCGTTTGAAAGGCCAGCCTACTTGTACTGCACTTCTTCACACTTATGTCCAGCACAAAGAATCTTCTAAAGCCAAGGCTCTTATGGATAAAATGTCAGAATGTGGGTTCTTGAAGAATCCCCTTCCTTATAACCATTTGTTGTCCCTTTATATCTCCAATGGGCAATTAGAAGAGGTTCCAGGAGTGATTTTGGAGCTGAAGAAGAACGTTTCACCTGATGTGTTCACTTACAATTTGTGGCTAACTGCTTGTGCCTCACAGAGTGATGTCGAAACTGCAGAAAAGGTCTTCCTCGAGCTAAAGAAGGCGAAAATAGAACCAGATTGGGTAACATATAGCACATTAACCGGCTTATACATTAAAAATTCACTGCTTGAAAAGGCAGCTTTTACTGTGAAGGAAATGGAGAAGAGGGTCTCTCGAAAAGTTCGAGGTGCTTACTCCTCCCTCATTACTTTGCATTCAAACATGGGAAATAAGGATGAGGTTAGGCGGATATGGAAAAAGATGAAGTCACATTTTCAAAAAATGAATGATGCGGAGTATAATTCCATGATATCATCCCTCTTAAAACTTAAGGAGTTTGAAGAAGCGGAGACTCTCTATAGTGAGTGGGAATCTGTTTCTCCCACGGGTGACTCTAGGATTCCAAATCTACTCCTTGCAACTTACATCAACAAAAACCAGATGGAAACCGCGGAAAACTTTTTCGATCGGATGGTTCAAAGAGGCATCAAACCCGGTTACACCACATGGGAGCTTCTTACATGGGGTTATTTGAAACAAAAGCAGCTGGACAAAATTTTGGATTGTTTCAAGAAAGCTGTTGGTAGTGTGAAGAAATGGGATCCTGATGAAAAGATTATTCGAGAAGTGTTTAGGATCCTAGAAGAGCAAGGGCATGTCGAGGGTGCAGAGCAGTTGTTGGTTAGTCTTCGAAAAGCTGGCCATATGAATACAGAAGTCTATAATTTGCTTCTCCGTACTTATGCCAAAGCTGGTAAAATGCCACTTATAGTTTCCGAGCGCATGAAGAAGGATAAAGTTCCATTGGATGATGAAACTCATAATCTTATTAAATTGACAAGTAAAATGCGTGTGAGTGAAGTTTCAATCTGTCTTTCTTGAACAGAACACTTGATTGTATTGGACTCCACAATCTATGCCTGTTCTTAAGTTAAGTTGGATTCTGTGTTTGATCTTATTTTGACTTCATAGCAAAAACTGCTTGATTTGTTTTCTGCATATTACGATTCTTACGTGTATACTGAGGTGGTAGCATGTGCAAAAATATAACCAAGAAAAAACCCATTCTTTGAAAGGATTTGGGGCCTCCATAAGCAGTGACATTTTGCCTTCGTTTAGATGCTACTGGATGTCTGGATGAAGAAGGGGGGGTATTCACGGACTCTGATTAGTCAGTTTGAAGCTGGAAAATTTTATTGCTTGGAAGATTTTGTGCATCGAAAATTGTGAGAACAAAGTCCAGGAAGCAAAGCTGCAAGACAGTAGTAGGTCATTCAACTGAAAGCCTCCATTTAAGCGAAACAAACGCATCAATTTGCCGTTTCGTATGCACTTTTTGTGACAGCTTGGGTGTGCAGGATCTTCTTCAGGTTTGTCCATTGGTGTTACCAATTTTGCCCAAGTAAAACCCTGAACCCTATTTTCATATCCAACTTTTATGACAGCTTGGGATTGCAGAATCGTCTTCAGGTTTGTCCATTGGTGTTACCAAATTTTCGAGGTTTCAATCTTCATGGAGTTATATTATTTGCCGTTCGTTCACATCTTGTATGCCTTTCATTTGAACCTCTGGAATGGAGTGGAAACTTTGGATTGGCTGAATCTTGAGATGCCTTGCCTTGTGACATAGTATATTTCTTGCATATTTTTGGTTTCTCTGAGTTGGTTAGCAGTTTTTTGGTTGGGACTTTTTCGAAACTGGAATATACAAAGAGTCGAAAATGGAGAGAGTTGAAAATGGGGGTTGACTGCCTACCTTTGCTACTACTCTGTGATATCTTGCGGTAAATGATAGTCTTGTGAACTTGTACGTCGTTTTCAAATTGAGTATAGATATTCAAATTCTGGATTTCTTGCATCTGTTTAGATTTTTAGTAAAAAACTCACTGGTAGAAGACAACGGCTACCCAAGTCAACCCTTTTAGACGTGAATCCACCTCCTTTCTTCTAAATTTCTGGGCAAAAGATTACTAATGTAGCTACGGGGTCGGTTAAAAGCATTATGCAAAACTATCACACCGATCTATGGCATTGAATAATTACTCGTATGGAGGCATGGATCA
Source organism: Rhododendron ferrugineum (assembly GCA_025642025.1). Classification (NCBI taxonomy): domain Eukaryota; kingdom Viridiplantae; phylum Streptophyta; class Magnoliopsida; order Ericales; family Ericaceae; genus Rhododendron; species Rhododendron ferrugineum. Next base: position 27,420,201 of record JAOTQK010000001.1, read on the forward strand.
GCTCTTTCTAGATTTAAGTATAAACAACCTGGTTGGCCTACCTGTATTCTCAAGTTATACCAAATTTGGAACTCCATCAATAGATGGCCTAGTTCGGCCTATCCCAAATCGACAGGTGTCCAGCAAAGAGGGGTTTACTTTCCTAAACCAAGCTGAACTTCTTCAGACTGTTGGTGGGTTGGTGTGGTAGTTAAGAAGAAGATAAACTAGCCACTGCTCATCTCTCTTATGAACCGTGCTGAGAGCCACCACCTCCTATTCCCCCATTCATCTACCTGATAACCAAATAGCAATCTATACATGTACATCAAAGAAAAAGTTTTATATGTAGAGAATGTATATATTTGACGTAGATGTATATATATTTCTGGCGTGGATGACATGCCTTTGATTGGACCGGGGAAGGAATTATTTGAGGCGCGCGTAAGCTGGCTCGGGCAGTATGGAGGAACTAAGGAACAATTAGGGTCAAGTCATGACGTCAAGTGACCCCACACACTTTGATTTTCCACAAGAACATTTGATAGTTTGCAACCAAATTCTACTATTTTGACCCTACAAATGTATAGAAATCCCAAGCGTTCTCTTCTTTTCGAGAGTTGATAGTGCTTTGAATGAGACTATCATGCATTATTTTACAAATATAATAAGTCTTTTGAGACCAATTATGAGGCAAAAATGAATTATTCGTGCATATCAATCTTAAAATTAGAACCCAAACGTCTACCTTTGACTGAGCCGGAGAATAAATTAGTTGAGGCGCGCTTAAGCCGGCTTGGGCAGAGAACCCTGACCGCCGAACCCAAAAAAAAAAAAAAAAAACAATAAGAATGTACTACTCATATGTTAGTAGTTTGTGTGTAGTGGTATAGAAAGAGAAAAGGGAATAAAATAAAAGAGAAGAGTGGTATTATTTGGAGCAGAGGAGTCTTACGTGAAGAGTAACTGCAACAACCAAAGGGGGGCAAGAGGGGTTTACCGAACCCAACCCAACCTATCCACGTTTGGGCTCATACCCTCTTCAATTACTAAGATGCCCCTCGGGGTTGTTGACTTATCTAACCAAGTATGATGTCAAATGGGAAAATGATAGTACTAATATTGCAGGCCAATAACTAGAATTATTAAACTTATTAAATCCAACCCGGCTACTACAATACTTGAATTATAAACGAATTTTTCTTTTTTAAGTCTGATATCGCAAGTAACGTTACGAAGTTCAGTTCCCTTTATTTACTAACTACACAGTCGAAACATCATTGTATGTATCCCGCTCGACATCTTACAGGGTGATTTTCGTCCCAAGACTAGAAAGAATCAAGTGATCAAATTGGAAAGATAAAATCGAGGAATATATGACAACAAAAGTGATATGTGGCGCAAGCGTCGCACTTTGATTAGTGATATCTGTTGCACAATGATTGATTCTTTGTATGCCAAGAAAAGTAAAAGCGAAATTTACGATATGTAGTAGTAGAAAAATAGGTATTAAAGGACTCACCTCCGAATTACAACTCTCATTTTAGAGATGAAAATTACGTTGACCTATTAATGGTAATATTCCTAACTACTATTTTCAAAGAAAAACTAATTTCTTTGAGTGATTTGACTTGATTTTGTTTGTACGAAAGATTAGAAGTACTGGGAGTAAAAAAAAACAGTTGTTTGGAGAAATTGTTAAGCCAAGACGTCAAGAATTCAAATTAGGTTGTGTGCGTAATTATTGTTTCAAATCGAGGTCAATATACAAATTTCATCCACCTCTACATGTATCTATATTCTATATAGTTACGTTGCAGGTTGGAAGTTGGAAACTCGACATATCTCTCTCTCTCTCTCTCTCTCTCTCTCTCTCAACTTGGAGAAGTAGTACTAGTGTTCACAATGGCTGAAGACGGGGTCGAAGTTGGTGTCGAAAAAGGATCCGAATCGAAGGTACGTAGTACTCTGTTTTCTTCGTTTTCAACTTCCACAGTTGCAGTGTGCCATTGCTGTATATCCATCTACAGACACATATGGTTAATATTCATGTTTTTCTCCAGCTCCATGCACACCGACTAATCTTGAACCGAATATACGTTTACTAATAATACGAGCGAATTGATCGAAGTCGTACCGACTCTTTGCCTTTGGTTTGATGCAAAACAATTATGACTGATCATTTTGTTATTTTCATTCAATCGCCCTCCAGGAATATTATTTGAGGAATCAGAGATACCCACAAAACGGACTCCTACCGGTACACCTCCAATCTTTCATCCCATGTTCATGTAACGTAGCGTACGCATAACTAGTATTTGCATGGTATGTGTGTGGGTGCATGCATGGACTGAATAGAAATGCATCCAAATATATAGAACCATAGATTTGGATTCATATACTTGAAAGAGTTAACAAATGATCACCTGAAGTTTTCTTGTTATCTATGCATAATTCAAAAGCAAATGACTGATTGTATGAGGTAAATCAGGATATATATCGACTTATCTCCGGTATATATGGGTTTACACCGGAGAGGTATAAACACGAGATTTTGTTGCGTCGCCAATTTTTGTAAATCGACGATATACCATTTCGTCGTACATAACTTGCAAACTCAACAGTGGATTCCCACTAAAAGTCCTATTAACTGTAAAAAAAAAAAAGATACACAAAATTTAGTGCTTGGACTAAGCTCAACTCTGCTAGGAAGACGAATTAATCGGTGTCGACACTCAAATTTATTTATTGATTGGTGATGTTGGATCAGCAGCAACCAAAGGGTAGCTCGAAACCAAAATATCACAAACCAAGAATTAAGCCCACCAACTGGGGATTTGCTGGATCAGGAATGCAAGCTATTTTCTTAGATTCTGGCCCGAGATCATGCGGCACCGGAGTTTTCCTCCCCCGGAGAGCAGACACTGGCTTCCACCCTACCAAAAAGCCAGGTACTAGTACCTATTTTTGTAACTATTGATGACTTAATTCGTTTTGAATTTCCGTTACTTATCAAGTACGAAGGAAAATCAAAACGGTAGAATCGAAAAGTTACACTTCCTGTACTACGTACAAATTGATGGATTTGGAAATAAAAGATAGATAAGAACTCTGATTTTTGGGAAAATAACTGTCAATGACGTGTTTTGATAATTAATACCCGCCAAGAACATGCTGAGAACATTTGTTAATGCTGAAAATGTCTTTGACGGGTATTAATTATCAAAACACATCTTGGGCCGTCATTTTTCCCTGATTTTTTCCTCTTTGATGGCCTGTTTAGATAGCTTAAGACGAAACGAACGAAGAGAAACCATATTATCACTAATTTTTGAGTCTTTTCAAAAGTGGAGAGAGGTTTAGAGAAAGGGAATTTGAGTTAGTAGGTACTCTACTTACTCTGTTTTTGATATGTGACAAGGCCATTTCCATTTCTGCTCTTTAGTCGCTTAATGAAACTTCTAAACTTTTTTCCCTATCATATTGTATTTTCCAAACATCAATGGAGCATAACACAACATTTCCATTCTTTTCATAAGGAAACCGAATAGCGACGCTACGTTACAATGACCACCTAATCCCACCGTCGAGTCATGCCACGTGGAAATGACCACCTAACCAACGCCCACATGATATATGACTCAGTCATACATGTAGTATTTTTTTTAAACATATATCAACTGAATAGTAATCCTACGCCAACCACCAAATTAAACTACGAGGCCATACCACATGGAAATAAATAACCACCCAACCTACACCCATAAGATATGGATCGGTGGTTTACGTACGTATCATTGCCGAGTAAATATATCAACTCTCATGATCTATTTTCTTTGCAGCTTGCTCTCCGGTTCTCCTCCCTTCCCGCGTGGTCCAAGCTCTTAATCTCAACGTGCACGAACTGGGATTGCAAATCAAACCACCGAAAGGTTGTCACCTTTGAACGTTACATTACGATATTGGTCTTCCCATTTCTAGCTTTTCTCTTCTTGACTAATGATTTTGAAAGCGCGCATCAATCTTCTACGCAGATACAAATAGTGAGTCAAAAAGTGTCGATCGCAACGCAAAAGGCAATAAAAAGGGCAAGGATGGATCAACTCACTGCTGTGTCGTCTCACAAAGCCGCAGTGCTTCCCCAGAGATATTTCTCCCGAAAGAATGGACTTACTAGCACCTTCACACACACACACACACAGAGTCAATAAAACACAAGCAATATCTTCTAGTGTTTTTGTTGTTGATTTCTACGTACATGACGGTCTTGAATGGAGTAATTTACTACATAACAGCAGCAATAAACACATGACGGATACTACATTTTATTTGTTCACAAATTAAACTTTGATGATGGATGTTGGCAATATATTTCAAACAACCTCGATCGATCGATCGCCCTATCACGGAGAAGAAGAAAAGCAGTTTAGGGCACTGTTAATTACAAGTAGACTCAATAATATCATGCGAAATCTGCATAACTAGTGTAAATGATTATCCAACGGACTTCCAATAACTGATTTGTACGTGAATCCAGACGTAGAAAAATTCCTAATCCTACGTATTTCTGATATTCTCAATCTTTTTAGTTAACCTACTCAACTCTTTTCTTTTTTTGGGCACTAACCTACTCAACTGAACTTCCCTTTTCTTAATCACTTGAAGTTGGCTGAATGAATCTAAAAAGTAAAAAGTTACGATGAAAAATCAAATGAAGTTCATTAAGGACAAAAAAAAAATTGAATTAACATCTTTATTGACTTTAGGTTGCGTTCTTGTGAACTTTTTTGTCTAAATTTTATTTCGGTAGTTATTACTTTTCGCAACTTATTGTTGAGTTTTTCGACGTAATTTTTGGGATTAATCATTCGTCCCGACGAGAGAAATCAGAAAAGTAAAAAAACGTGAACCGATGTTGAAAAAATTCATATAAGACGACACTTTAGACAAAAAAGACAGTTTGGTATTTTCTATCTTCAGTGAACTTGATTTTCCTAAAACCAAGTGGCAACTCTAAACAGAATAAGTGTGCTGCAGCGGACACTTCTGCTCAAACAAGGCATGCCTCAACTGGTGTATAACAAAAAGTAGTTTCGCTTATTGGTCATCATGTGTGGTGAGATCTATTCGAGGGGGTATCCACAAAGTGACCAACATTGTTAAATGCACAGCCACTTGCCAAAGTGAAGAGTGAGTTTCACCTACCAATGATGGTTATACTTGATTCAAAAGATGCGGGGTCCAATAAATTTGGTTATTGCATAGGCAAAATGTTGCTAGTTTTAATTATCTAATGACCAAAATTTGGTTAGTTGCTAAGTTTGGAATTCTCACTATTTTACCTCGGTTGGGGCTCATTTTGCTTATCTCGATTGAGGCTCAATGTGAAATTATACAATAGTTCGGGAGTATCGTCACGTGATATTTCAAACCACATGTTCCTGTGGGATCCATATATTTAATGGTAAATCCCACATGAATGTGTAATTATAAAGTGGTCTGAAATACCATGTAACAGTATTTCCCAGACTATTGAATAATTACAATGTGGATGCTCTAATTACTTGCCCTACCTTTTTTTTTTTTTTTACAAAAGGAGAGAAGTGTTATTAATCTGAAAGGCGTAAAAACCTAAACATTAGACGGTTGGGAACCCCATGGGGGCAAAATGGAAGTCCACAAACCGGACAAACCATTCAAAAGGGCCTTTTGAGCACAACAATGTGCAGCCCGATTACAATCATGTTTAACAAAACCAAACTCACAGGAAGAAAAGAATTCTTTCAGAGCTAAACAATCAAAAATAATAGCCGCTATATCAATAGGTGGATCTAGAGAGGTAGAACATTTCCTCACTATCGCCTCCGCATCCGATTCAATAACCACTTTAAAAAGATTTAGATCAATCCCCAGCTTCAAACCATCTCGAATAGCCATAGCCTCTGCAATTCTTGACGAAGTAATACCAGTGTGAATACTCAAGAAGATACCAAGGACCTTGCCATCATGACCTCGAGCTGTCCCATTACGAGTGGATCTCTACAAAGGTGATGGAACCTTAGAGTTAGCATCCTGAAACTCATAGAAATCTCCTTGCGCTTTACCACTAACCGCTTATGTAGCCCAACATTTACCATTAAAAATAAAATCATTTCTAGCTCGCCAAATCCACCAACAATAAAGAAGAGCCATACCTAACGAGAAAGGAGGCATATGACTTTGACTGATACGTTCTTGAATACAATCCCACCAATCTGTCATGTTTCTGCAATCAAGAAGCTCTTCAGGTCTTAAACGAAACGGAGAATGAATCCAGACTTTGATTGCAACCTCACACCGAAACAATATATGCGAGATTGATTCCTCAGCCTTGCCACAACGAGAGCCTACTGGATCGAATCTGACTTTGCGCGCAACTAGAGTCACAGTTGTTGCCACCGCATCATTAAGACACTTCCACATAAATTGTTTCACCTTCGGCATGGATTTTAGTCCTCGCAACTTCTTCTAGACAGTAGGAAGGACACCGGAAGAGCTCGTTTGACCCATGTGAATGTTCCCACAAATTTCAGTCCCCTCCCTAGCAAGTCCATAAGCTGACTTGATAGAGAAAGAACCATTTGGTGATGGGTGCCAAATCTTACGGTCCCGTCGTTTTGTATAGCTAATTGGAATTGAGAGAATATGGTCGGCATCCTCTTTACTAAAAATCTCATGAACCAAAGCAACCTTCCAAGTTTTAGTGCTAGAATTGATCAAGTCAGCCACTTTCTCTATATCATTCCTCCTCAACGTGTGCTTGTCAATTTTGCAATTCGTATATCTTGGGAGCCAAGGATCTTCCCACACACGAATCTCGTTTCCAGAATGAACTTTTCTCCTCCAACCCTTGTCAATTAATTCCCGTGCCCATAAAATACTCCTCCATGCCCAAGAAGACTGACTGGTAACTTTTGCATGCCAAAAAGATGTACTAGGAAAGTAGCGTCCTTTAAAGATCTGTCGAAACAAAGATGATTCGCCTGAGATAAGTTGCCAACCCTACTTGGCTAGCAAAGCCTTATTGAAGGATTCCATATTCCGCAAACCCAAGCTGCCATCCCTTTTGCATAAACTCAACTTGTCCCATTTAATCCAATGAATTTTCCGCTCACCCTCCTTTGAACCCCACTAAAACCTCGAAACCTGGGAAGAAATCTGTTGCAAAAGAGTTTTTGGAAAACGGAAACAAGACATAGCATAGTTTGGAAGAGGCAATACCACATATTTTAATAAAACTTCACGGCTCGCATGATTAACCTGGTTGTCTTTCCATCTCCCCAGTTGTTTAATAGTATTATCCTTAACATATGAAAAAAGATCACGTTTGGAATTACCATGAAATACTAGAAGTCCCAGGTATCTAGCCCCATTTGCTTCCATTGTGATCCCCACCTTTGGTGCTAAGAGGTTTCTACTCGCCCTACTTCACTTTGCTTGGTGTTATCCCGAATTTTTTTCCAAAACGAATGAAATTAATGATTGAAATTCACAGTGTGGGCAGTATGCCCTTAGAAAAGGATTTCGTTCCTTTCTAAAGCGGCCCGATCGAGGGAGCACGAGTACGGGAAGCAAACACTCGTAAAAATACAGAGTCGCCACTCTGGTTTGAAGTTCCGACACCCAAGGAACCGTAGTTCGAAGCACTTGCCGCGCTATTTGATTTGAAAAAGTGTAGAAACCAGTCCGTCATAACCATATCTGGGTTCGGGAGCCAGGTTACGAGAGGGGAATGGTTTTAAGGCACCCCTCTTGCCCAATCCGGAGATCGGTCTCTACTTAGGTATTTTGAAAATATTGCTATTCTTCTTTTATTAATTGATTTTTAGCCAATTAGGGCGGGGGAACAGTTAATGGGGATTAAACTGTAACATGTTTGAAGGATGTGATATAATAGCATGCTTGCTCTATTGAAACAGTTAATATATGATGAAAACAGACTGCTGTGAGAATTAAATAGACTGGAAGACACCGCCTTGGAATGTTGTGCGCAGAAAGAAATCAGTATGCACTGATCAAGTCACTGCATACTGATCACTCCTACGCGCGACACTACAGGACCAACGCGCGACAGTAAGCTTAAATCCACAGCTCTTATTCGCAAACCCTCTGGGCTCTGGAAGGACCAGTGCACACCCAGAACAAACCAAACAGTTTATAAGCAGCAAATAGGCAGTTTAAAGGCAGTTTTAAAGGCTGAAAAGCCCTATAAATTGACAAAACACCCCATAAAAACAGTGTGGGGGATAAAATAGAGGCAAAGGCCTAGTTACTCGTGCAAAGGCCACTGACTGGAAATAGGCTGAGCATCGCGCGTTGTACTGGGTCTGGCGCGCGCGTGCGCTCCGGCGCGCGACGGTTGCTCCCCGGCGCGCGATGGCATGAGTCAGTTTTCCAGTGTTTGGTTTTGCTCATCCTAGGTTCTGGGACATGTCCAGAAAGTTCCCAGGGGTACTCCACAGCAGCAGAAATGAATATTGAAATGTACAGCTAGCAATTTAAGCTAAGGAAAGCAGTAAACTGATTATTTATCATGCTAACAGTGATCTATATGGAAAGAAGTGCATAAAACAGCAAGACACCAATCCCCACGCTGTCCTGCGCGTGCAGCCACAAAGTGGCGCGTGCCAGAGTGGGACCAACGCGCGCTGGTTCTTGCCTCTACGGTTTTTGAAACTTTGCTAGTTTTAGGGTCAGGATTGATATTGATTACCAGCCTTGACCCTGCCAGCTCCCTTCAGGGATCAGAATAGAGAGCAGAACCAAGGTAAGCTATACCTTTGGCTTTTAAGGTTTGAAAAGTGTTTGAACTTTGAGTTGAGGTTGAGATTGAACAAGGTGATAGAACTTGTAAAATGAGTGTATGAAAGTGGTTTGAGTGAGGGAGTATCAAGTGTACTCAAGGTTGTATAGCCCCTTTTGCT
>JAOTQK010000001.1:27479028-27491703 GCA_025642025.1 Rhododendron ferrugineum
CATAAGCAAAATATTGTCCACGATTGATCTTCCTTTTACAAAAGCAGATTGATTGAGGCTAATAAGAGCAGGGAGTAGAGGTTGCATCCTGTTAGCAAGGATTTTAGTCACACATTTATAGACTACATTGCAACAAGCAATGGGCCTATAATCTTTGATAGAACTAGGGGATTGGATCTTAGGAACCAGAGTCAAAGCAGTACAATTCCATTGTCTTGGCATTATCCCACTCTGAAAAAACAATTGGATGGCTCGAATCACATCTTCACCCACAATGTCCCAATTCTTATGGAAGAAATCAGAGTTGAACCCATTTGGACCAAGGGCTTTATCCGCTTTGATGGACCACATAGCTTCTTTGATTTCCATGCGAGAAACAGGCTTGGAGAGACTTACTTTGAACTCCCTGGGAAGTCTCTGAGTGACAGCAAGACTGACCACGTGGCCGGGAGGCGTCAACCTTCTGAGCAAAAGGTGACCCAAGTAAACCCATGTAATAACCAAGAATCTCACCCTTGATAGCTTCAGGATCTGTTAATCTTGTACCCGAGCCATCAGTCAAACTTAAAATTTTGCTTCTTGAACAATGAGACTTTAGTTTTTGGTGAAAAAACCTAGTGTTCTGGTCCCCTAAGGCAAGCCATTGAACCCTAGATTTCTGTTTTATGAATGATTCCTCATCTGAACTTAGCTCTACAAACTTAGTATGCAGCACTGTTTCCTCTTCCATAAGGGTAGCATTATAAGTATTTTGAAGACATTGCTCTTGAACCAAAGCTAACTCTTGTCTAGCTTGATGAACTCTGATCCCAATTTGTGAGTAGAACTTTTTATTAAAAGCCCTCAGAACTGGTTTTAATCTCGCAAGTTTACCATACAAACGAGAATGACATGATCCATTTAAAGGCGCACCCCAAGACTTTTGGACCTCAGCCTTAAATTGATCATGTCTCATCCAAAAACTGAAGAATTTGAAAGGAATCTTCCTGAGGATCTCTGGCAAGACATCCACCAAAATGAAGCAGTGGTCAGAAATTCCAGGAGGTAAAAAGGTTGTTTCTGATTCGGGGAATTTGTCCAACCATGTAGGATTAATAACGACCCTATCCAACTTGCTCTTTATATCTCCAAGGCCCCCCCTCTTATTAGACCAAGTAAACCACATACCTTTAAAAGCCATATCATCCATTTCAATGCTGTCAAGGCAATCATTAAACTCATTAGCAGCACCTCCATCAAAGCCCACTAATCTTTCAGACAGTCTCCGAACAACATTGAAATCACCTAATTGAATCCAAGGTACATCTCCAATAGAAGCGTAAAGAAACCTCATCTCCGTCCAAAGTTCTCTTCGAGTAACCAAAGAGTTGTGGCCATATACAACAGAAACATAGAAACAACGATGATCACCAGTAAGTACCTTAGCCACCAAAAGTTGAGAAGAAGAATGTACCACATCCACTGTGAGGAGCTGAGAATCCCACCCCAAAACAATTCTTGTTACCGAACCAAGAGAAGCATTATGAACAGACAACCAGTGAGCAGGAAAGCAACGTTTAACTGTGCTATCAATATTTTCTAGCCTAACCTTGGCCTCAATAACACCCACCATACCCAATTTATGAAGTTTAATCATGGAGTAAACCTCTTTCTGCTTAAGGGGGTTATTTAAGCCCCTAACATTCCAGGCCCCCAAGCTTATTTTGTCTTTGAAGGTTATTTTTTGGTACCACCCCCAACCCCCTTCTTTGTATTAGGGGGATCACCTAACCCTTTATTCTTACCACGGCCTCTCTTAGTAGCAGGGAGAACGACAATATCTGGTTGATTAGTAGGAACAGTTTCAAGAGAAAGAATCTCCTCTTCTGTTAAGACAGCCCCAGTTTCATCAATTTCCACATCCCCAGTTTTACCCTCAAGCAAAGCAAGGGCTGAAAAGGAATTGTCACTACGTACAATAGGACTTTGGCCCTGGACCTTACTCGCAATCTTGACAAGAGTAGAGTAGTGCACAACCTCTATACCAGTCTGACACACCTCACCTTGCTTACTTTTAGACTTCTTAGAAATAACCATAGCCTCAAGCACTTCAGAAGGCTGTTGAGGACCAAGAGTCTCTTCCGTAGGTAAAGAACACACGTCAGGAGCAACCACAGGCTCTTTCCTAACCCATTCTGCTTTGGGTTTTGACCTCTTAGCTTTAACACCACATTATTCTTCAAAATGACCAAAAACATGGCACTCCAAACACTTAACTGGTTTCCAAGGATATTTAACTCCTATAGTAGCAGTAAAACCATTGGAGCACTCCACGTCAATAGTATCAGGTAGGATAGAGCCAACCTCAACCTCCACACATAGTCTAGCAAAGCTTAGCCTCTTACAGCTCTCTGTTAGTTTATCAACATTGTAGAGTAACAGCTGCAAAGTTATTAAGGGTTCATCTGTTTTCTTTCTCTTCTACATTGAATGGTAGAAGATTATATCTGTTTTTGAACTGAAATATCTACCTTAGTTCGCAAGCTACCTCTCTACCACTCTGTCTCTTGCTCACTCGCTCTCTTCTCCTTCATGCACATGACCTATGTACTTTAACGCTATTTTGATCTTAACTGAATTCCCCCTTTTTGCTAGAAGGCCGGCTTAGCCTAAATGAAAGATTTATGAAAGCAATGTTTCTAAAGAAGGTGGGGAGGTACTTCTTGGAGGAGAATCGGATTAGAAGGCCACCTTTGTGCCTAGCTCAGGAAGTTGAATGGTTTAGTTCCTAAACTTTCTTTTGCTGCTGGTTAAACCACATATGGGGTTAAACAATGCTAGGATTGTCGAGCACAAATCCAGTGTTGAAAAAGGGGTTATTGCCAGAATCACTTTGGATATCGATACTACATTAGCTTCTGGAGAAACATAAAGAAATCTTATGCAATGGGCTATTATGAAAGGGATTGCAGATTCATGTTAGAGTGTTTACTAAGCATGTGCAGGTTCATGCTAGGTTGTTCTGATGTTTGTTTGTACTATGAAGGATTTGGTTGCTTTGTTAGGTTTTTTGAGTTGATCTGGGGAATGCCCCTTTGGCACTTGTACTTTGTTTCGTTCAATAAAACTGACTAACCAAAAAAGAAAACGTTTTGTAAACTCTAACGAACGACAATGTACATCAGGCATACAGTTTTTAGCCACACTCTTAAAACCATCTCAATACTAGCTTGTGGTTGAAGATTAGAGGGTGGGGACAAATGAACAGTGGAAGCCATAGCTTCCAAGTTGGAAAGTGTTTTCTACTTCACCGAGCTCTAACACAAGAGAATTGACCACAACCAAAGATTCAGCATATAGGTTTTTTTGATCTGGGCCAGCTAACGCGCACCTCAACTAATCTTGGGACCGAATCCCACTGCCCACTCGCGAGGAGCCTCATTAAAGCCCTTAGGACTTGCAGAGAAGAAATGACTTCGTCACTACTTGGCCTTTATTCGGTTGTTGGAGAAAATCTCCGTATAGATTGGCCCCAAAGAAGTTGATAGCACCTAAGAAGTTTCGAATCTGAGACCTTAAGAGGGAGCAAACCCCTAAGTCCCAAGTCCCAAGTCCCAGGTCTTGACTAGCAGGCTAACCCCTCGGGGTATCCACCATATAAATTAGGTAACATGAAATGAATAAATCGAAAGCTTGATTTGAATCATATATAATTCGGATAAAAATTGAGCTTTTGTCGGGATCAGTTACCAGATAAATGTGGACAACGACTGATGATCTTCCTCACTTTGGGGGCGTCGGGCTGGCACACATTACAAACTCGCATTTAAAAGAGGCGAGGTTATGCAAAACGACGTCGAGCGGGTTTCCTCAATACTTCGCATTTTGAGCATGCGAGGTTTTTTCTATAATCGAAACTATTCAAGTTATAGAACTTGTATAGATAATAAACCGTTTTCTTCCTCTTTCTCGAAGAAGTATATTACACCTTCCTCATCAACGGATAGAAGCCCGTTGACACACGGAATAAAAACACCCCCATTTCCTTTTGAAACAACCTTAAATTCATGCCACAGAATTTGAAGTTCACTTGTACAATGTTGAGAGCTCAATGCCTAACACATCATTTCGATAATTGCCCATCCTTCTCTTTCAAATCCTCTGTGTTTTTTCCCTACTGAACAATTCCGGACAATCCACTACTCAATGAACCCTCATTCAATTAAAAGAAGAAGATTATTAACTTGTTTAATAAGTTAATAAATAATCAAGCATAGTAATCAGGCTATTACCCAGGTCCCTGAAGATGGACTGGAAGTGGTGTAAGAAATTCTTAGTTAAAATCCCATAAAATCATTTTCATCCACCGAGTAAAATGAGGGAAATAGTTGAAGGAATTATACTGTGAATGAGGGAAATCGAATGATGAAGAAGTTGAAATGAGGAAAATGCTAAGGATCATGAGAAATTATGGTGTTCTACGCAAGTTTCGTTGGAAGCCCCGCATATTCGTGTGAGAATAAGATGCGTGGATCACAAACACGTTTACTAGTATTATAGAGTGTAGCTTGTGGCGACATTATTCGGAAAGCGTGAAACGGAACCACGCTTCTATTTTAAACAATTTCCGCGTACTTTTATTCTTGGCCGCACTCTTTTACTTTTGGCCGCGGAATTTGACAGCTGGCCGCGGAATTTGACTTCTGGCCGCTTAATTTTGCAACGGCACCATTTGGATTAATGAGAACTCGCATTTCGGGAATATGAGTTCTATGCGCGCATGGGCGCCAGTTAGTTTACTTCCTAGCGGGTAGCGACGACGCCGTGTTCGATGCACGACCTCGAACTACTTCAGCAGATCAGGAACGAATGATATACCTCCGGTATGAATTGGTTCGATCAGGAAGCTTAACGTACATATCCATGAAGCTTTAGGAAGTCTTTTGATCTACAAACAATTTTGGACCGAAACCACTTCGATTAAAAAGTAGATTTAACAAGCTTTTTAACGGTTCTAACCACATGCAAATTGGATTTTGAGAGTGTCCGTAGCATGTAAACGAAGTTTGGCTTGTTCGGCAATTTTGAGGACTGTGCCCGGGGCGCATGAAATTGCGCCTGAGGCGCATCAAAGCTGTAGAACAAGTCAATCTTTGCGGACTTGCCCTCCCGAAATCCATTTTGCGGGTGGTTTGAACCGTTACAAAGCCTGTTGAATTCACTTTCTAACACAAGTGGTTTCGATTCAAAACTATTTATACATCAGAATGAGTGAACATTTTACCCTCAGTGGATCAAAAAACAATTCATTACGATAAAACGCTAGCTCGCATCTCTTTCATTTGAAATTGGATCAAGACCTATTTTATATAGATAAATATGGTTTTAAAAGTATTAAAAGATGGTGGAATCCGACTATAAAAATATTTTTGTTTCATGCATGAAAAATGGGTAGAAAGCGTACTAACCCCTCGGGGGTATCCACCATATAAATTAGGTAACATGAAATGAAGAAATCGAAAGCTTGTTTTGAATCGTATATAATTCGAATAAAAATTGAGCTTTTGCATACCTGAAATGCAAGGCTGGAATCAGTTACCAGATAAATGTGGACGATGACCGATGATATTCCTCACTTTGGGGCGTCGGGCTGGCACACATTACAAACTCGCATTTAACAGAGGGGAGGTTCAGCAAACTGACGTCGAGCGGGTTTCCTCAATACTTCGCATTTTGAGCATGCGAGATTTTTTCTATAAACGAAACATTTCAAGTTGTAGAACTTTTATAGATAATAAACCGTCTTCTTCCTCTTTCTCGAAGAAGTGTATTACACCATCCTCATCAACGGATAGAAGCCCGTTGACACACAGAATAGGGACACCCCCATTTCCGTTTGATACAACCTCAAATTCATGCCAGAGAATTTGAAGTTCACTTGTACAATGTTGAGAGCTCAATGCCTAACACATCATTTCGATAATTGCCCATCCTTCTCTTTCAAATCCTTTGTGTGTTTTTTCCCTACTGAACAATTCCGGATAATCCACTACACAATGAACCCTCATTCAATTTTTTTTTTGATCGACGGCAAATTTTATTTCAAGAAGCCTAAGAGCACTTACATGAAATAATCATAACAGTCAGTAAGAGCTAAATCTACTGAAAACTAGAAAATGAGCAAAACCACAAAAGGGCATACAAGCTCAAAGACGCAATACTGCAAACGTAGATCGACGCGATGTGGCGTAGAATCCATCCAAGAATCAGTAGATGAGCAACCCAGAGCTCAAACCATTAGATTTGTCCTTTAAGTGGCTAATGTGGACATTCATGGTGAAAGGGACGGATCCCTCACAACCGCAAAGGGATGCTCCAGTGTGAGTTTCTGCTGGCACTTTGAAACTCCGGGCGCGGTAGTTGACCAGATAACCCATAACAAGCCAGACCTCCTTACAAGCACCACAAGCCGGGATCTGGTAAAACCAATCCGGATAGAGACCAAACCATAGAAATAAGGGCAAAGCCCTGGTCCTTATTCTCCCACCACCGCACCCCACTGGATCTGGGGGAAACCTAGACCGGACTAGGCCGGTAAACAAGCCGGACTGAAACTAGCCGGAAAAGAACGAAACAAACAAAAAATAGAACCCCCAAGCCCAACTGCATACCTTATTAACTCACCAGAGGTCCAAGAAGACCAAATCTGAAGATGCCGGGCAGGAGGCATGCCAAGGGAGCCACCAGAAGTCGGCCACGCCAGCGTGGGGTCCTCGTCGTACTACCAGACTGCCGCCCCATAGCTGGGGCTTGGAGACACAGACGGTGAGAGGAGAGAGAGGCGAGGAGGGAAGAGGGGGAAGAGGAGGAGGGGGGAAGAGGCGAGGAGGTGGCGGCCTCCCCCCCAAAAGGCAGATTTGGAAAGAGATTCTAGAGAGAGGTGGGAGTTTCTCTCTCTAAAAGGGTTTCGAGGGAACCCTCATTCAATTAAAAGAAGAAGATTATTAACTTGTTTAATAAGTTAATTAATAATCAAGCATAGTAATCAGGCTCTTACCCAGATAACGTCCCTGAAGCTGGACTGGAAGTGGTGCAAGAAATTCTTAGTTAAAATCCCACAAAATCATTTTCATCCACGAAGTAAAATGAGAGAAATAGTTGAAGGAATTATGTTCGCATGAGGGAAATCGAATGATGAAGAAGTTGAAATGAGGAAAATGCTTTGGATCATGAGGAATTATGGTGTTCTTCTGTTGCCCTGATCAAATGATCGAGAATTTCTACGCAAGTTTCGTTGGAAGCCCCGCATATTCGTGTGAGAAGAAGATGCGTGGATCACGAACACGTTTACTAGTATTATAGAGTGTAGCTTGTGGCGACATTATTTGGAAAGCGTGAAAAGGAACCACGCTTCTATTTTAAACAATGGCCGCGCGTTTTTACTCTTGGCCGCACTCTTTTACTCTTGGCCGCGTAATTTGACACCTGGCCGCTTAATTTTGCAACAACGCCGTTTGGATTAATGAGAACTCTCATTTCGGTAAAACGAGTTCTATGCGCGCATGGGTGCCAGTTAGTTCACTTCCTAGTGGGTAGCAACGATGCCGTGTTCGAAAAGCCAGGAACCAGACTCGCATCTTTCGAATGCG
This sequence comes from Rhododendron ferrugineum, assembly GCA_025642025.1. NCBI lineage: Eukaryota > Viridiplantae > Streptophyta > Magnoliopsida > Ericales > Ericaceae > Rhododendron > Rhododendron ferrugineum. The sequence continues at coordinate 27,486,657 of JAOTQK010000001.1, forward strand.
ATTTACACACGACTTCAGCAGATCCCTCCCCTCTCCAACTCACCATCTGTCCATACTTTTTTTTTTGAAATGAATTTTAACTATTGGGCTGGGGCTAATACGAAGTAGGCTATGTTTGAAATGTTTGTAGTCTTGGGTGAATTAGGATTTGATTACAGTCACGAATGATATACCTCTGGTATGAATTAGTTCTATCAAGAACATATCCATGAAGCTTTAGAAAGTCTTTAAAGTTTAAAATTCCTTCTTTAGTGGGCTTATTTTCGTGCTACCAAACCTGTAAGACAAGAAGCCGTTAGAGGTCCTTAAAGTTCAACATCCCTTCTTCAGCGGGCTTATTTTAGCGCTACCAAACCTGTAAGACAAGAAGTCGTTAGAGGTTACTGACAAATAGAACTCGACCGATGGATGGTGTCAACAAGGGGAATCTGGTCAACTTAGAGTTATCCTAAGAAACACACACGGATACCGATACAATTTTTTTAAATAATAGGGATATGGACATGGTGGGAGATACGACCAAAAATATGTATGCATATTAGGATAGATATTGGAAAATGATAATGCCAAAACCCATTTTATTGCTGTCAAAACCAATTTTGTTGCTGCCAAAACCCAGAATGAATTTACACTTAAATGACTTATTTGTCCTCCTAAATACTAACCCATTCAATGCTAGCACTCTATTATTTTCTAGTTTCTACTGTTGCTTCGTCCTCTGTTTCCCATCCCTAATTCTACTCTCTGATTGTTTTATCTTCTTGCAACCCAACTACAAACAACCCCAATTTTATTCTCCTCATTTATATACCCACAAATCGATTCGAACTGCGTTCTCCTTTCTTTACTTTCGAAACACAGTTTTATGACCTTTATACTGGTCGTTCATCTCAAATTTGAAGGAAACCGGCCCACATCTTCGTTAAACCCACTCAACTCAGCAATGGAGGATGCAACTTCTTCTCTCACCTAATTCGAGTTCTTCAAATTACAAAACATATTCGAGCTTCGAAAACAGCTTCGATTTATAATTAAATCTGACAATTGGCGACTCAACCATTGACGAACCCGTTACTTGAACTGGACCCAGATTTGAATTGGGATTGCTCATTTACATTCAGATTAGGTTTATTCAGATCTCAAGCTCGAGAATTGCTTCAAAAGCAGAGGCCACGGGGTTTTTTGAAGTGGTCCAACAACCAACTTGGGTGATTTCATTTGTCGTGACTTGACGAGTCAAGATCGATCTAGGCCTGTATCAACGACTAGCTCAGGATTTCTCACTCTCAAGCTTGATGAGGGCTTTAATGGTGTAGGTCCTATTAATCTTTACACTGTAGGATGAGTTGGGAATGGGGAAACAGAGCAGCAAGGGAGGAAGAAGAAACATTGAAAAGAGGGGGAGTTGGTGTTGCAGGATGGGTTAGGACTTACAAGGACAAATGGGTCAGTTACGGATATATTTAGTTTGAGTTTTGAAAGCAACAAAATGAGTTTTTGGCACAAACAAAATGGGTTTTGGTATTCAATCATTCCACCTCCACATTCACTTACACATCCAATTACACACCCACACTCACAATAGGGATGGAGCCCACACACACTACACTCCCAATGTGTATGGGACCCACCCCTATTATGAGTATGAGTGTTTAAATGGGTGTGGAGTTAGAATTACATTCAGGCAGTTGGATACAAACAAAACTAATTAAAGGTAGCAGGGCTTACAATTTTATTATTTTCTTTTCAAATATTACCAGTCAAACGAAAATTGAATTTGGTCAAAACTAGTTTGTCCATACTCCTACTACTTTTTCCTTCTATTTTTGGAATATCATAACCCCAAAAGAAGCTTGCAATACTATGGATCTATCCTTACCGTGTTTCACCGAGTTCTTAAAGTGTTGCTTTTAAAAATAATTAAATTTATTGGACATGTCACATGGCGTGTTCCATACATGTCTAGGGTGTCGTTGCGTGTTTTCGAAGTGTCCGACACGGATATGACAAGAAGGTAGGAATGTCGGTGCTCATCTAAAACTGAGGCCAGTTGATATTGCAGTGGCCAGGCCAAGGAATGACCAATTCAATCGTTTATGTAATTCAATCGTTTTGGCATAGTCTCTAAGACTACTAAACAGCTGACATTGTTATAATGTCTTTGTCCTAGTTATCATTAATTCGATTGGGTCATTGAAGGGGACCAATGGAGTTGACACAACTAAGTGTTCTTGGTATTCGATAAACAAATTTCATTGTGAAAGTATCCTTCGAGATTTGTTGTGGAAAGGAACTGTCTAAACACCTCAAGGGCAAAAGAATGCTGGATTTATGTTTCAACCCTAGAACCGAACAGTTCATGAACCGTTCGAGGCTCGATTCGGTGAAGGCTCGTTAGATTTCGACTTAAACCCAGGAAAGCTCGGCTCAAGCTTAGCACGTCAAATAGCTCGAGTTAGCTTAAAAATTAACTTAACAAACGAAGCTGAACATCCTAAAGCTCAACTCGATTCATCTCTTTTGCAGCCCTAAGTCGGCACTTCAACTCTTTTTCCTGAGCTTTCAGATGTTACGGCCCAAGACTCTCACTAGACGGTCACATTCCACATTAATTGATTCGATGTTAATTAAGAACCTGATGGATTCATATGCCTAGCTAATAAAATTTGGTATTTATGTTTTTCAAAAGATAATTCTACTACAAATGCATATTAATAAACACAGCCTAGCAATTAAGCTACTAAAGTTGATGAGCCATGCATAAAGGTACATGGTACACAAATAGACCAAAATGGGAACTGACCAAATAATAGACCAGCTCTATAAGCTTGACCTCCAAAAATATTATTACTTACCATAGTTTTGAGTATATAGTTTATCATGTTTAGAGGGGGAAAGAAAAGTGTGTTTGGGTATTAGTATACTGCATGGTATAATTATTCAACAATCAAGAAGCACCGCCATGTAATACTTTGTATCGCTTTAGAACCACCGCACATTCTTGTGGAACCCATGACTAAGTGTATGGCCCCATGTAAATGTGTAGTGGTTCTATATAGAGTGATCTAGAGCATAACATGACGGTGCTTCTGGACTAGTACTATACTACGCGGTTCACCTTGAGTTTTAGAAACAAGTCGACATCCTAGCATATATTCTATTTTTTTTCTTCCTTGTGAATGTGAGGTGTGACGAACTCCAGAAAAATAGAATAGAAAGCCTAATTCCAAACTTTATGTACATCTTTCGTAGTTGGAAAACTCATTAGGAGGATCTGTAAATCTGTCTGCTTTCATAGTGGCTCCGATCATTTTTAAATCGGTCTGCTTTTGACTAACTTTTCATCAATGAAACTTTATTACTTTCATTATTCATTTCCATCATGCTTTAGGACTTTGAAAATCATATTCATCAACATAGAATTGGTCTTGATCCGATCGATTTAGAATGAGGGGAATACGAGCTTTTTATCCAAATGATGTGTTTTTTTGACTCATTGAGGGTAAAATGGTCATGTCTTTTGATCTACAAACAATTTTGGACCGAAACCACTTCGATTAGAAATAGATTTAACAAGTTTTTTAACAGTTCGAACCACGCACAAATCGGATTTCGGGAGTTTCCATAGCATGCGCGCAAAGTTTGGCTTGTTCGGCAATTTTGAGGACTGCGCCAGGGGCACATGAAATTGCGCCTGAGGTGCATCAAAGCTGTAGAACAAGTCAATCTTTGCGGACTTGCCCCGGACATTCCCCAACTCAATTTTACGGATAGTTTGAACCGTTAGGTTTGAACCGTTGAAAAGCTTGTTCAATTTTCTTTCTAACCCAAGCAGTTCGGATAAAAAATCATTTTCATATCAAGAAATGAGACCATTTTACCATCAGTGATTAAAAAAATAATTCATTTCGGTAAAACGCCCGTGTGTCCCTCATTTTGAAACGGATCAAGACCCATTATATATCAACAGATAGAGTTTTTATGGTACAAAGAGATGATGGAATCCAACCAAAAAAAAATTCAAATTTTGCTTATGAAAATTGGGTAGAAAAAGACCTGGACAAAAACCGTCAAGGCCACCAAGACTAAAACATGTTCTTGGTTTCATTCGATGATCAAATCCTTAGTTCGTACGTATATCTCCATTGCTTAGGTGTTTCAAAGAGTTCGTAGAGCATCTAAATTTTATCGAAGCGTAGGAGAAACCATTTCAAAAAGTTTTTACATTGTGTTGGTGGTTGTAACTTTCAAAATTTGGCTTCGAAACAATTTAAGCTCCGCTTTCGACGAATGATGATACAGTTTTTCATATGATTCGATGAAGTGTAAATGCTTTATAAACTCTCTGATATTCACTTAACCAATGAAGATATACCGACAAACTAATGATTTGATTACCGATTGAAAGTTAGAACGTGTTTTAGCCTGAGTGGCCTTGACTATTTTTGTAGCGGTTCTTTCTACCCAATTTTCATGAACGATTTTTTTTTTTTATGGTTGGATTGCACTATCTCTCAACAATTTAAAAACTCTAATTATTGATATATAATGGGTCATGATCCTATTTAAATTGAGGGACATATGATGTTTTACCGAAATAAGTTATTTTTTACCCACTGAGGGTAAAATGGTCATATCTATTGATATATGAACGATTTTTTTTTACCCAAACTACTTGGGTTAGAAAGCAAATTGAACAAGTTTTTCAACGGTTCAAACCACCCACAAATCGGATTTCATGAGTGTCTGTTCCAAGCTCGCAAAGTTTTACTTGTTTTGGTATGTGGGATGCGCCTGGGGTGCATTTGAAGTGTGCCTGGGCGCATAGACAGGAGCAACAAAGCTTCAAAAGACGACAAATTTCGAAAGGTCGTCCTGGCCACTCCCGAACTCCTATTTGCGCGTGGTTTGAACCGTTGAAAAACTTTTTCAATTTTCCTTCTAACCCAAGCAGTTCGGATAAAAAATCGTTTTCATATCAAGAGATGAGACCATTTTACCCTCAGTGATTCAAAAAAATAATTCATTTCGGTAAAACGCTCGTACG
>JAOTQK010000001.1:27520445-27532307 GCA_025642025.1 Rhododendron ferrugineum
CCCCCCCCCCCCCCCCCCCCCCCCAATGGGTTGAGATATTGCCAGTTATCACTTGTCAGGCTCAAATGGTTAAGTTTCATTGGAGAAATCAATGACTTAATTCATCTGCAAGGTTCTAATTATTTAATCATCTTGCTTGTATCAATACTCATATATTCTGTACCTGTAATTAGCTTTTATCAGCCCCAATTAAAATTCATCTGAATACGTCCTTCTCCAGCTGTTGGGTACCTATAAGTTTTGAAATTTTAGTTCCTTTTGTGCATACTGAGTCGCTGACTGTTCTGCCACCATATTCGAGCAGTTTTGCTTAGGATAATATGGAAGGAAAATACGGTCACGAGAACCCTCTGCAGTTGATGTCATCTGCTTTTGGTGGGACTTCCAATGATGCCTCTGATTCGTACCAAGGCAATCCAAACCATAAGTATGTCACAGCAGACGGAAAAAATCACATTCCTCCTGTTCCTTTTCCCCTATCTCAGTGGATACACTGCCAGGAAACATCTCCTGGTTCCGTCGAGTTTATTACAGAAAGGAGTGTCACCGAAATCTCAGGGGAGATGTCATACCATAATGCAATAGTTCCATTTGGTGGCATGGATGTTTGGAAGGTAGAGTAGTACTATTAGATACTAGTGATTGTATATTCGTATGCTTGAAGCTTTTCTGATGTTGTATATTTAAATACTGAAGGTTGGAGGTAATGCTGTTCTTCAAGAGGTAAAACATGCGAGGCCTCAAAATTGGCCACCAATGAACAGCTTCACAGATGCTGAATATCAGCTCCACGCTCAGGTCAAGTTTCTCATCTTTTCTAGGCCTTGAGCTGAAATGGGTTTTTTACATAGAGTTCTTTGTCTCCAAAAAATCAGTTGAAGATAGAAAAGTTCCATGATGCTCAATTGAAACAGTATTTTCCAATCCCTTCATTTTTCTCAGGGACAAGAATCAAATGAACTTCATTCAAGAGCCTCAGTTGCAGCACCAGCTTTCTTAGCCAAACCACATAACCATGCATCTAGACGAAGAGCCTCTGTCACTGCCACTGATCGTGTAAGTAATCTCCTTAACAAATGGTACTAGCTACAAGGACACTTTACCAGTTTACCCTATAAAAGTTTCCAAATCCGGGGTCTCAGGCGCTGAATTGTTTCAATATCCTTTCTTCTAAATGAAGGGATCCGCTTACTTTGAATGCTGTAGAACAATGAGTTCATTAAACTTTGACCTGGGGGCATCATTTGTTCAGTTTCCCTGACAAGCCAGCTTTCCTTCAGGCTCGCAGAATGAGGATTACTGAGAGACACAACGCCCTGAATGAACTGCTTCCGCGCCACAAAGAGGTGATACATGTGGGTGAGAGTACATCTAGGAAGGCATGCATCTGAACACGTATCTTAGTATCTTACTGATAAAATTTGTCGTGAACAAAAAGATAAAAGCCGTAAAAAAATTCAACTGCTTGGTTCAATGAAAGGAAACAAATTGTGTTTAGTTACTTTTTCCATGGAAGTTAGGGGTCAAGGATAGCTGCATTTCTCCAAGAGCATGAACCCACTTATCTGCAGCAACTCACATTAGCTAATATTTCTTGCAGATAGTGGCTTATATTTCTTAAAAACATGTGACGTTATAGTTGCCAGACTTCATGTCATTGATCGGCCCGATTAATGTGATGTATTTCTTGTGGTTTTACAGGGTAGTAAAGCATCTCAACTTGATGATATAACCGACTATATCAAGTATTTACAGCTTCAAATCAAGGTATGCTTTCATTATAATGTGGTTGCTTACCACCATCTCAAGGTATTTTAAAATGCTGGGTCAAGTGATATTTTATGATAGTTCCTCAGTAGCTTTATCTAGCATGCATCAAAATTTCCTTGCAACACACTAGATCGATCATTAAAAGAAGTTTGTTCTTCAGGATTTAAGTCGAAGCAGATTGGGAGGTGAACCAACCACTGATCCTTTTGTTTTCCTGGAGGTAACTACTTATAATCACAAACTCATATGAGATTGTTACGTGCAATCATTTCTGATAGCTCTTTTTCTATTTTCATATCTTCTTCTATCTCTGTCAAAATCTTCCTATGATTTACAGGGATATGGCCATTACATCCTCCGTGAACAGATGTTGAACGAACCACTGGAAGAGATGATGGGGAAGTTACTAGAGGTGAATCCATCAGCAGCATCCCGGCTATTGGAGAGCAGAGGCCTGGTTATAATGCCAACAAATTTGGTTGAAGGACTTCATCAAGCGATGTAAATGCTGAACATACCAATCCATCAAACTTCAGATGTTAACGTTTCCGGCTTTCTACCGGAGAATTTCATCTGTGAAAAGACATGTTAATTTTGCCAGCAGCTGTGATTTTTTCATGTCAAAGCAATTTTTGGCTTAGAGAATAGAGAGAGAAACTTATCCGGAACAAAACATTGTTCTCATCCTCTATGTGCATGTCTATATTACATTAGATATCAGAGTTTACTGTTGTGTTCCCATCCTCAAAATCTTTGTACAAATCAGTTTGTTCTACTGGCCTCCAAAATACCATTTCATTCTCTGCTTTTTCACATGGCCAATTTTTTGTTTGACAAATATGTGAACGAATTTTAAAACCAGACTATGCAGCAGGTTTCGCAAGGGGTTAATGCCTAACTAATTGTCCGAATCTTACCAAAAGCTTAAAAATGGTCGAAGTCTTCAAATGTCAAAGTCTGCGAACACTTTAAAGATGGTCACATGCCCGCAATTTTTGAAGTAAAAAGGGAAGAAAGAAGAAAAGGGGGGAAAAAAAAAATCTTCTGGGTATTATTTCACAATAATTTAACCACCTAAAAATCTAGGAAATATATGTGAACTGTTCAGTTATGGGCACAAATCCTAACGTATTATTCACTTCAAAATTTGGCCAGTTCGCTGTTAAGTTACATGTAAGCTAGACGGCTTGCAATCACAATACAGAAGCTCTGTTTTGTACATAAAGCTCAGAGTTTTTTTTTTTTTTTTTCAGTCTATCATCCTAACAGCTCCTAAAAAAGAATCGAGGAATTAAAGACAAAAGAATTTACACGAATTATTGTTTCTCATGATGGTTTCCCGGTGAGTCTATCTTGATAATGAGAGGCTTCTGAAGATCCAAGGGTGGCTCTGCTACGATTGGAAGCCGTGGCGACCCTAAGATACCCTCTATGTCACCATCTTCTGCTAGTGCTTTGTCCAACGAAGCCTTTGCAACTTTAGTGGTGACTACCATCAGAATCACTAAGTACAGAGCAACAAAGAAGCAATCAGTAAATTTCCGCGATAAATAAGCAAGAAAACCCCTTGAAATTATAGAACAATGAGAATTCAGGGCACGCTCCACTTTTTATTGGGCCACTGGCAAATAATTGCATTACCAGGCGATCCCAATGTGGTTTTAACACGATAGTTTACCATATTTGGCGGTCTTGCTATTGTTTTTTCAATAGTTTCCATGTATTAGCTACACTTCAGTGTGATACACTGAGAGTCTAGAGGGAGAGAAAGAGGAGAGAGAAGATGCCAGCGGGACACGGTCGAGGACGAGGGATCTGTTCTCTCAACCGTTCAGGAAGAAGGGAACGATCCACCTGTCGACGTACCTGAGGACTCACAACATCGGAGACTACGTCGACATCAAGTTAAATGGCGCCGTTCACAAGGGCATGCCCCACAAGTTCTACCATGGGCGCACCGGTCAGGTCTGGAACGTCACCAAGAGCTCCATCGGTGTCGAAATGAACAAACAGGAAGGGAACAGAATAATTAAGAAGAGGATCCATGTGCGCGTAGAGCATGTTCAGCCTTCAAGGTGCACCGAGGACTTTAAATTGAGGAAAAAGAAGAATGATGAACTCAAGCCAGAGGCCAAGGGAAGAGGTGAGATCATTAGCACAAAGAGGCAGCCAGAAGGCCCTAAACCTGGTTTTATGGTGGAAGGTGCAACCCTGGAGACTGTTACTCCTATTCGTATGAATTTGTCAACGATCTTAAGGGTGGCTACTAGGTTGACTTATGTATTTCTTGTTTCGGTTATGTGCTCTGAATGTCTGAAAACTGGTTGTTGTTTTTTTTTTTTGATCAGCAAAACTGGTTCTTGTTTGAAGTCTTTATTTTCATGTTTGTTTTGAGGACTTGTTATTATGGGTTAAACGTAGACACTGGTGCTATTCAAGTTTTGCAAATAAAAGAGATGGTTTTGGCTGAAAGCAATGAAGTTAGTTGATGTGGACAATCTTTTATCCCTAGCTGCCATGCATTAGTTTGGTTCAAACCAGAAATCTCCATCCAAAATTCAGTCAAATTCTTGTAATAAGGTCGAGCATAGTGGGGCAACATTCCATGAGAGGTTTATATGTTATTTGACAATCAAGAAATGGACAAACTGCAATTCTGTATGATTGATGGCTTGAGTAAACTAAGCAGATAGGAATTCTTTTTCCTGAGCTGAAGAAACTAACTTGTCATTTTCATCTAGAAGACAATCATAATCTTCAGCCCATTCAAACTAATAGATGCAATGAAAAGCAAGTCAAGGGACTCCACGTAAATGTAGCTTACCTGATATCAAAAAACCTGCTGCCATAAGTGCCTGCAATAACAAGCAAAGTCAGAATAAAAGATGAAAACCAGTGCAGGTAAATTTACATGCTCAAGAATTACCCAAGTACATAACAAATTTATAACAGACCATATTTAACATGTTGGTATAATGCCATTTGGTACCGGTTTTGCTTTTTGACTCTGTAATCATACTACCACTACACTAATAACTACAACAATAGGCGGCATAGCACTTACCCAACGAGTTTTTGAAACCTCAGCCCATCCGTGTGTTACATCAGAAAGATCCTTCAAAGTCGTTCCAACATATACGAAGGTAAATGTTATTGGCTGCAATAAGAACCAAAAGAGGTATTCATCATTTGAATCAATCAAAAAGTGCAAGTGGTATTCATTAACTCACTCAAAGAAAATCTTTCTTCTCATTTTTCATTTCTCTGTTTTAACAAGTAATGCACACAAAATATAGTTTATTAGAACCCACAGCAACATGTCAGACATATGCCGATCCAAAAAATAAAAACATGTCAGACTTATCATTAGTAGATTACAAGAAAATGATTTTGGGAAAACTACTATGAGTAGATCACTTTACTGCACCGAGAATGTGGATGGGAAAAAATACTAGTGTTTCTACTCTTGTTGATTGCTTTAAAGTTTACATTAAATAGATATCATTTTCCAAACCGGGAACTAAATGAAAAAGTTACTGAATGATTTAGAAATGAAGAGTCAATGTACTCCAGTTTGATTCCTGTGTACAAGAAACTCCAGAGTGACACATTTAGGAGCACAGTTCTATCTTCTGCAATCCTTTAAAGAGGGCACGACAGATCCATGACTCATATAAACTATGATTAGATGAACAATAGCTGCAAATGTTTCCCTTCTGTGTACCTTCTTCAGTCAAAACATGAGATCGCAAGTGAGTATACCCCTTAGGATCTTTTGAATCCGTTTTTCCTTAAAGCGGTCCGTTCCCATATTATAGCAGTGAATTCTTAAGCATTTGGACTGCTCATATTATAGCAGTGAATTCTTAAGCATTTAGACTGCTATGAAAGATAGACGCAACTATATAAGCATTTATGGATGTAAGATAATTCTGACAAGCTGATGACTTAGTTTATATGATCGAAGCGTGCGTGTACTCAGGAGTCAGCATAGGAAGGAAAATGTAACAAGTTGCTGTTTCTAAAATAGAAGATTGGACAAGAGTCATGAGAGCAAATAAGGTCACAGTGGAAATTCCAAACTTCCATTTCACATATTGGTCATTCGCACATTCAAATAGTCAATTGTGAGCTATATCAAATAACAAGATAAAAGATGACAGGTACCGAAAAGGAAAGCATACCATCATCCCCACCCAAGAAGCCATCATGTACTCCCCTAGGGGAACAGGAGTCACAGACAGAAGATAATTCAACATGTTAAATGGAAGTAACGGAACAAGCCGAAGCAGAAGAACAATCTGCGGTATAAGCGAAGAGAATAAATTAGAAATCGTAACACAAAAACGAATTAAAAACATAGACCAAAAGGGGAAGTAAATACCAACAAATATCCAGTTAGTAACAGCGGATTCGAACACTGGGTTCCAAATTCAGGAAACATAAGAGGAAGATTATACAGCTAGGCTTATGCTACGGAAGCTTAAGTTACCCTAAGTTGTGCTTGTACCTTGACGCAAAACCTTTCTAGGAAGACAAACCTATTCTGTTGGGTCAGTTGTCTAGTATGGAAGTCATGAAGATTTTCGTAATTGAACCTGGGGCAGTAGGAACAAATCTAGACGAATTCAACTTTTAATAAATCAAATGATTATCTAGAAATGTAACTTATCGTACCCTGCAAATATTGCACAAGAAAATCCAATTAAAACAAATAAGGTTTTTGATCAGTTAGGATTAAAAAGCCATGTTTACAGATACTAGCAAGTTCACATGGAATCAACCTTGAAGCCAGATCTCTGAGTTGCGATAGCAACAGCCTGAAACTTTGGATACTTCTTTAATTTGGAAATAACATAAGATCTTCCAATCTGCAATGAAGTAACAAAACAATCGATGTGAAGGACAATACAAATTTTTCCATCCAAAAGCAAAATGATTATTTGTTTTTTTTTTGGATAAACAAATGATTATTTGTTGAAAGTTCCCATACACAGGGTAAATTATATTGCTGAACACCCAAACATATTCTTCAGCAACAAGGTATCCTCCATAACAGCACGCATGGACGTACGTGTGATTATTCACCCAAGGAGAGGTTTACCACTCAAGAGACTTACCGTCCTGCCCAGAAGAAAGGCAGCTGTTGCACCTAGGGTGGCACCAATAGAATCAGCAACAAATCCTACTGGTAATCCAAAGAGATAACCACCTCCAAGCTGCAATTAAAAAGTACAAGAACCTTGAGTTAGGAAAATCCCAAATGGAATACCAAAAAAGAAACGAGTAAACTTTGAACTTTCACAATCAACTTGAAGAAGTTAAGCTTGCTTTAAGAGAATCAACAATTGCAAACTCATTACCTACCGTAAGTACTGAGGCTGGAACTGCGAGAACAGTAAGAGGAATATAAGCAACAGCCCTGTAAAATCCCAAAACTGACGATAAAAGGTAAAGTTGAAAGACAGTAAAAACAGGTTAATGCTTGGAACTTCAAAAACCTTTGGAAAGAGAGGTCGGTGAAACATTACTATCATAGAAGGTCAAAACTTGTGTTCAGTTGGGAGGCATGGCTCATATTTTGTCTCAGGTACGAGACAATGTTATAGTGTTGTGAACACTTCTGTATAGTCACTTGACTTAAGGAATTTTGTGGATTTTATTATCGAATTTCTACGTCCCCTGAAAAGGAAGGGGAAGCATTAAATAATGTTTGTACACAGGGCGAGCAGAAAAGGAATATTTGTGCTCAGCACTCATCTGGGGTCGCAATGTGTCAGAGCTCAGAATTGCATCGTCACTGGAGCATCCTCATTTTTGTTCAGCTTCAGCAATTTTATCATGCTAATGCCTCTAAAGTTTCAAGAAGTTTGGGACTACAATAGAGAACCAATACTGCTGTTAAAGACTAATCTTGGCATGCCTTATTCTCATGGTTTCGTCCTCAGGTACACTTATAAAGAGCATCACCATTTTACTAGTTACAACTTAATCAATCCATACCATTATAGGAGTATAAGATAAAGTTAATAGGGTGGATGTTTTTTTTTTTTTTTTGGGTGTCTATTATTTTCCAATTTTGTATAACAGTCAGAGGATGTAAAATCACAGAGAAGAGAAACAAAAGTAGTCGGTGGGAATCTAGGATCTTACAGCGCAAGTGGACCCCATGGCCCAAGATCATGCTTAACCCATAGCAAAAAATCTTTCAAAATCTGCAGTGGAAAAAACAAACAAAATGCAAGGATATGTTGTGAATTATATGGCACCGGAACAACAGAAACTAAATGATACATACTAAAAATATTGCATCGTAAAACATGAAGGAGCATGAAACCATTCAGAGATTGCTCCATGAAGCTCATGCTCTTCATGCATTCTTCTCCTACCCTCACAAACTTCAACAGACTACTTTACAACTAGTGTCTTCCACTGACAGAATTGTATCAAAGGCTCACCAGTAGTTCTAGCTTTTGATCAGCTTCACTGGTAGTGCAATAAAAACTCAATGAAACCTCTCCTAGACGTCATTGGATCATGGGATCATGGCATTTCACCAGTTATCTTAGGCCGAGCCAACGGCCGACCAGAGAGGCTAGAAAGCCAAAGAGAGGGGCTTACCTAAATTTTCTCATCTTTCTTCACGCATTCATCTACCTTTTTCCATGCCCTGCATTAATAATTTACTCCCATCTTCGTTGCAAAAGCATTTTCCTAATTACCACTTTTCTAACTCTTCCGCATTTCCAAGGTTGTTTGCAACAAAAACAAGCCCTATTTCCCTAACTAAACAACAAAGTTCCAATACCTTAATGACCAGAACAACAACAATTCAACCCTACCATTAACAATTTGAGAAATGATTGAAAACTTTCCCACCCCATCTTACTATAATAAATACTATACTATACTATCTGTCCATCTATTATTACTACTATAAAAGGGAACACCGCTTTATGGAGTGAACGGCGATTTTGAGGCTGGCTCACACTTTTTCTTTCCCATACTACCGCTCTTTAACAACCTAAGAAACTTCCAATAAAGAAGAAAACCTGTCATCCCAAATTTCTTCTCCCCCTCTTTTCTCCCAGATTTCATTACAGCTTAATCTCAATTCAAGACCTTCCTCTTTCCATCTTGTACATAACACAATTCGAACATGCATTGCGTGTGCCGTGAGTCTAGTAATTCAGATCAAGAATCATTCAGAACAGCAGTGATCTCAAGAAAACGAAGAAAATCATTCGTCAAAGATCATACCTATATTTCGATTGGTAACATATTTCAGTACTTATGCAATTGTCTATACATAAATAATTCTGTATCTATAGAGCGAGAGAGAGATGACCTTTTCGACGGGAAGAGTGATGAAGGCGGAGGCAATTGCGGCGAGGAGGATGAGGAATAGCCCGGCGCGGAAGGCGGAGGACCAGGTGAGCCGCACCGCCATGGAGGACAAAATCCGGCGGCGCCAGGGGCGGGAATCTTCGTCGTCGTTCTTGGAGATCTCTTGCCTCAACGACGATCTTGCCCTCAACCCCCCGCTCGCGTTTGCCAGATTTAGGGTCCCCAGATTTCCAGCCCAATCTATATATACACAATACAAGGCCTCTCTCTCTCTCTCTCTCTCTAATTTAAGCAAATCCAGATTTAGCTTTCCTCCTAACAAATTGAACTCCAATCACTACCCCAACTATGTAGTATCAATTAAGTATGTACAGATGTGGAAGTGTAAGTATAATTCAACGCGTGATTTCAGAAAAGGTTTCGTAGATTCATCGATTCAACTCCATTGTCGACCGATTCACTCTTCTCTCGGTTTCTCTCTCTACATATTGAGTTCGTTTATATATAGTCTTCATTTTTCTCTTTCTTCCCTCCCCCCGCCAACGCTCCCGGAATTACGGAGTTAAGTTCCTGTCCAGTGTCAGTCCCGTCCAGTTTGAATCTTTTGGGCTCGTCTTGGGCCCATAACTATAATTACAACCGTTCATTTTGTAGAGTTCGTTAATTATTTTACGAAAATTCTATGGCCACCGACCGGGAGCTTACCAATTCTAAACCGACGACCATGCGGGACCCACTCTAGGTCCCGCACTGAAAATCCAACCCATTGATCCTAAAATTTGAATGAAAATAGAAAGATTGGTCGAGCACCTACCCATATCAGATTGAGCTGATTTTTCACATGCCCACTTATTATTTTTTTAGAATTATTAAATGGCTCAGATTTTCTATGTAGAACCCAAAATGAGCTCTGCGTGGCCGTGGTTGTAGAATTGGTAAGCACTGTTGGTGGTGGCTGTAGAAGGGTTTACTTCAGGCGTAAACAAGCCATGTTCATTGTGTGCGGATGAATGGCACATCTAAACACTTATTACAGTAATAGTGCTAGTCCGTGCCTACGGCACTATATATTTCGGTTGGAAGGGGATGGCAGTTGTGTGATTTAGATGAAAACCATGGGTACTTAACCGGTAAGTGGGAGGATGCATTACATCCTTTGGATCAAATGAATCTAAGCCGTTCCAACAACTTGTCTCCACACCCTTCTGTTTTATAATAGAGATAAAAGTTAAAACAAATAAAATATTCCAAATAAAAAAATAATAATCTTAGGTACATTATGTGAACTTCATAAATTCACAAGTCTACTTATTAATTTTGTGAAAGACGTTCCACACACAATAATCCAAACACAACCACTCACATACATGTGGGACCCATACATAGTAGGGGCAAATGTATGTGAGAGGTTGTGTGTTAGTGTTGTGTAAGTAGCATTTTTGTAATTTTGTAAGGTCTCAAGTCCATTTTAGGATACCCTAGAGTAGGTTATGGTATCTTAGGGTTTAGGGTGTATTTTTCTATTATAGGACAGGGTAGATTACCCTAATGTAGGTACCTTAGAGTTTAGACACTTTCATAGAGTTTTAAGGTGCACTTTTCTACTATAGGTTTTAGTGGTTTAGACACTTTCATACGGTTTAAGGTTGTAGGCATTTTCATAGGGTATCATAGAATTTAGGTTGTGTGGAATTGTGGACTTGTGTCTCTACGAAACTATTAGGTGAACTTGTAGGCTTGTGAAATATCTATAATAGACATACCACTAAATCTCACTTTTCTCTCCAAAGTAAAAGTGTTTTGACATGGTTGGATTGGTATACTACGCATGTTTTTTTTGGAGGATGAATTACTTACTTAGTTTTACAAGATGAACGATTCTGATTATTATTGTAGATACCGGATGAGCCCACAAAATTCAAATTGGACGGGACTGGACATTAGCCATACTGGAGAGGACATTAATCCCTCCCGCGGTCCCACTTGGATACCGTACTACAGTATTTTGGATAGATTAGGCTGTGTTTGGCACTAGAAAAAGAAAGATGGGAATTTTTTTGTTTCTACATATATGCGACATTTTCAACATGTTCTTCTCGATTTTATATTTTTTATTTCTTACAATTGCAATCGAGTAGCGTTTTATTTCTTCTCCTTCTCACCTATTTAATTTTTTTTTTGTTTGGGCTGTTTAATTATGTGCTACCTAGGTTGGCTGTTGGGCTCTTGACAGAACAATTTTGGGAAAATGACGTCTAAGGACGTATTTGATAATTAATACCCGCCAAGGACATTTTCAGCATTACCAAATGTTCTTAGCTTGTTCTTGGTGGGTATTAATTATCAAAACACATCCTGGGCCGTCATTTTCCCAACAATTTTCCTGCTTATATAATCACTCCTCAAATGCAACCACCCAATTCATTTTGGATTTTGAGAGAGATTTTTAAGAGTAATGAGTGGAGAGAGATAAATAAAAAAAAATTATTGAAGACTGTGCTCAGGGGTTTTGAGTCCCCCAAACGAACATGGCCGATATCTGTTAAAGAATCCTGGACATTTTTCCGAAAAAATCCATGGTTTCTTCAAGGATTTTATTCAGTTAATTTTCGTTTTTGTTGGTACGTACTACCAAAAGATAAACTACATTTAGCATAATTTAGATAGCATCTTTTATTCAAGTCAAACTCTGAATATAAGTCTCAGGTTACATGTTTCACCCAATGCTCAGTGCATAAACTAGAT
>JAOTQK010000001.1:27562955-27576358 GCA_025642025.1 Rhododendron ferrugineum
CTTGACCCATGAGTTCATTGAGTTGCACGTTGGATAATAATATCAATAAAAGTTTTGGATAATTTATTGCTTTTTCTTCTTTGTTTTTTGGTTTTTTCCTTTATTATATATACTACTCCTAAACGTTGGATTTCATCTTTTATCAACTGATTTCCTTTTCAATAGATGGTTTCATCAGGTATCTTTTTATTTGAACGAAAATTGTGATCAATATAGAAAGAAAACAGGAAAGCAAATACTCCTATCAAGGTGGCCAGGGGAATCCATTGCCTTCTTCCAATGACTTCAGAAGGCAGAAATTTCTTATCCAAAATTGGTCGGGAAAAAAAGCTGATTTGTTGGGTGAATCACACAAGAAAAAGAGAGTCTAGCACTAGTAGGCACCATCTATTTTCATGCATTTTATCGAGGGTCAAACCTCTATAACTACAATTAACATTAGTACCGACTTTCGCCGGAAAAAAAAAAAATTGTCCGGAAAATTAAAAAGCCTCAGTAAAATAGTAAATGGTTAGTCTTTCAAGATCACAGTATATAATCCCAAAGTTCTTTCTTCATTTCCCATAATAAAAGTAGAGGTAGGTAAGAGAGTTAATGCACTCATAACAAATTATCTGAGGGCACTCATTAACCAATAACCCTTCTTTTATTTCCCACCCATTTTGCCTTTTCATCTTCCATTTCATTCATAGCAGTACTACTTAAAAAACTTCTCAGCTCCAAGATATAAAATACTATATGCACACGAAATTTCTCTCTCAGGTTTAACCTTTCTCGTCTCCATTTCTACATTATTAGCCTTTTCCTTCATGTAAACTCTATGCTCTTTTACCACAAGAAGGTATATTTTTTTTGCTCTTTTGTAATATGGATTTTGGTTAGTACAGAGTAGTATAATGATATGGTTGGAATGAGTATCGATTCCTCAGATGAAATGGGAGTTGTGGAAGTCTCTGAAGTTGAAAAGTCGAAAGACAACGAGACTGAGCCTTTTGTTGGTCAATGTTTTCGAAGTGAAGAGGAGGCTTTCATCTTCTACAAAGCTTATGCGAATCGACATGGTTTTTCAGTTCGAAAAGGTCGGTTTGTCAACAGGAATGGAGAAATCGCAAGGCGTGATTTCTTTTGTCATCGAGAAGGCAAGCAACCGATAAAAATCCTGAAACCATCCTTGCAGCAGCGGAACAGGAAGTCCTCAAAATGCGAATGCAAAGCTCATTTAAGAATAGCATTGCGGAAGTCAGGTTGTAACGTTTTCCCTCAAGAGTGGCATGTCACGAAGTTCATTGTTGATCACAACCACGACTTGTTGTCCCCTTCGTGAGTACAATATCTTCCGGCGAACCCTGTAATTCACATTCTTCTACGATTTTAAATACAACGGGTCGTCCAAACAATGGTAAGAGCGCTCACGTGCGCGCGCGCACACAGAGGGGGAGAGAAATCTTCCAATGCTTACAACGCCAGTAAAAGTACTTCGATGCTCTGTTCAAATTGTGCAAATGCGATTTATGTACATTTTCTTCACAAATGCCACACAAGTATGCTATGAAGAGTTGGGAAGAAAGTTCTACCCAGACTTACCACCATTTTTGTATTTTTTCACTTGGTGTAGGGTTTTTTGTCGCTTTCGATAGACGGATTTCTAGATGAGCTTCCGTGCATCTCTAACAATAATTTTCCGGGACTCTGAATATTCAAACTTTGAGCTCGGAAATGTGAAAAATTACTTGCTTTCAAACTCCCACTCAACCAATCCCTTGCCGTTCACCTGGACTGGAGTTTCAGCAAACTATTACAGATGCTATCAGCTTTAATAGGTAAGAACCAGTGCAACTGGAAAAATGCCAACAATTTAGGTTTTCCAAAAACAAAAAAAATTAAACGATACCAAACAGGCATTTGTCAAAGTTCCAAACGAGCATATATACAAATTACAGAGACTACATCAATTCTTCCTCTATTTGATCTGCTTCAACTGTACATCAGTGATAATTATACAAAATCCTGTACTAAATCAAGATTTTCCAGGGGAGCAGGCATCAATATAGCTAACCTAGTAAGTTACCCAAAATTTTCAAATCACCAGCTAAGTACTATCTATGTATATTACTAGCAACAAAATTCAAAAAGATTCACTTTCAATGATCAATTCAGCAGCTGCACCCATTGTACCAACCCCACTAATGCCAAGAAGGGCCAGAGCCAATTCTTCCTCGTTCCACAAACACAACCCCTTGCTCAGTCTCTTCAATACGCTCACGTCCACTTCCAACATCCACATCGGCGTACACCCGACCATCAAGCTAACAAAACCCGACACATAAGCCCGCCATGTCACACAGTCACAACCCAGCGATATTTTCCCATCGAGCGCGCTCGCTAGGAATTCCAAGTGGACCCCAAGAACATTCCTCCGCCTCTTAGATGACGGCGATGACGAGTCCACTCCCCAAGCAAATGTACCCGAAAGCACTGCAAAGTACGCAAGAGCACAGCCACTAAGCATAGGAACCATCCCACCGGATTCCGTTCCATCAGGGTCTGATTTGTGAACTGATATGAACCAAGAAGGCAAAGTTTCCTTAATTAACGCTTGAACCAAGTTTAATCCTCCAGTTATCCAAACTAAAGAAGCTCCTAGGGTTGCTGCGAGCTTGACACGTGTCATGGCCGTAGCAAGAGAAACCTGGCCATACCTCACCCCATTCTTAGTCCTCTTAGAAGGGCCCATTTTATCTCTACAACCAAAACTTGCAATATCTTTAACAGAGCGCATTAGGAGGAAAACAATTTCCTCCGACATGAACAAGATGTTTCTGATAGCCCGGTGGACTCGTAAGTAAAGTATTCCAGGGGCCACCGGAGAAATCCCACTAGAGAAATGGAAACCAAATCCATGGCCCAGAAGGGCACCCACAGCACCATTGCTAGAGGTGAGAGTGGGGGTTAGACCCAGAGTGCAAGAGAAGCATTGTCTTAGGAGCTGATCTACAGCATCGCTGTTGTGGTAGAAGACAGTACGGGAAGCTGAGAAAATAAGGAAGTCGCTCCAACGCTTTACTTTCTGACTCCATAAGGAGGCTATAATCGGCAAACATGGCCATGGGCAACCAGCTGCAAGGTTGTCCAAAGCTGGGCCGATCAGAAATAGTAATCGCTCGCTGGCCCTGTCTAATTTGTAGGTTATTGTTAGGCTTATAAGGGCAGCCAAGGGTAAAGGCAGCGTAGCTTGAGAGCTTCCTCCTGCAACCACACAAGTTTTACTTAATCTACAACTATCATGATAATTTAAGTCAGAAGTGCCAGTTTCTTAGCATACGTATATTTCCAGTTTCAACTTCCTGCATTTAACATATATAACCGTTTGATTACAGTTCCCAGAAGAAAATTAAATTTTGAAACTTTTCACATGTTAATCATTTTTTTAGCGGAGCGATTTGGAAGAAGTTAATTTTTTATTTATTTTGAAGTCTCTTTCAAAAACTAGATTTTTTGCAAAAAAATCCTGAAAACAAGTCGATATCCTTCTACCAAATGAGTTTACTAAATATTCTGAAAATACTAATTTTGAAACAGAAACCAAACGGGAGCATATTCACTTTGTTTGGTTCTCCTCTCAGAAATAATCTCTCCAAAATTTGACTGTTTCGTCATCCGTGTTTTTTGGTCTTTAGTGATTTTTTGTCAAATTTTTTACTTATTTTTTACTTTTTGGATGTACATAGCGTACATCTATTCAAAAAGTAAAAGAGTTTGTTAAAATGTTAAAAAAATTTACTAAAGACGAAAAAATACGCAAACCTATAGAACTTTTTTATCTCAAAACTACAAACCAAACACAGTAATATCTCTAAACTATTCACCTGAAAAGAACAGTTTCAATTTTATTTGATCCACACAAATTTCGAGTATTGAGGGCGTCAATAACAGCAAATACTATGAGAAGATACCTGCAACGAGACTCGGAACATCAACACCAATGCCAGCCAAGATTTTTTTAATCTGTTGCTCGACAATGGCTAAATTTGTTCCAGGGCTTGGCCAATCAGTACCATTCATTGAAGCAGGCTTCCAAATACCCCGAGTTACTTCAGCAGAAAAGTAACTTACAATGGTAGCCATGGATGCAGGAAGAAAATCAGCAAGATCTTTGAGACCTGAGATAGAGACGTAGAACCGGTAAAATTACTCAACACCATTGAGTAACTAGTAGACGTAACTGGTAAAATTATACTTCCTTGGAAAATATATCCTAAACGACACAAACTCGCAGCAACCATATCAGCTAGCTAACCTGAGGATTACTCCTCGACCCAAAAGCGGGAGCTGCGGGAGGAAAAAATGGTATACTCATAGTAATCTTCCTTAATACTCGGTAGGCAGTACTCAAGGCTCCCCCTCTTGCAGATTGAACAAATACTATAAATCGAGCAGTTTACAATCTCTTGTATGCAGACATTTTACAACCCACTTTCTAAATAAATAGGGAGAAATCCTTTTTTCAATAAAAAATGAGTATGAAAATAGGGAGAAACATGTCACTCATACATTTGAAGGCCAGCACAAATACTACCCCTTGTCCTGAGGACTCTAGCTTGGTCCTATGACATTTGTATCATTGACAACTAGAAGATGAACCCGTCAAAACAAAATATTTGTCACGCAATCCAGACAAACGAGTAACTTCACTTTATGCAGTGTCAGCAGAGTCAGATTGTTTGTAAATGAAATACATATTTAAGGATATTGAGAAAACAAACAAACACCTTCAAACTTCAAAAAAAAAAAAAAAAAGAACACATTTAAAGAATCACCTCCGATATCAATCAAAAGTTTAAAAAAAAACAGTTTTTCTTCACCTTCACCATGAAAGAGGTAAGGTTTCACTGTTTTATTAGTGAAAAATTGCAAAACCACAGTCAAACTGAAGAAGGTTGGACTAACCTGTCGCAAGTTCACGAGGAGACAACCTCCCATGGGCACACGCACTCAAAGCAGCATCAAGCACAAAGGGAACAGCTTCCATAAGGTCCCAAGCTGGTAATTTTAGTTGACGAGAGGCATCTTCCAACGCAAACCCAGATGAATTACTGCTACCAGAAGTTGTAGAAGTCTGAGGTTGACCACCTCTATTCACTTTTCTAAACATCATGTTCAAAAGCCCATCCACAATCTGATGAACAGAACTCCCATGTACGAGACAAGGGAGGGGTGAAGTTATGCATTCTTGATGCTGCCTGTACCAGCGTTTCAATTTAGGAAAGGATTCCATATATATGGGTTCTGATGGCAATGGGCTTGCAAATTTTGACAGCCTTTTGCTTTTAAGTTGATCCTTAGGTGTGGTTGCGTAAGATGCTAGCTGGGAGTTGCGAACTAATAAGAGGTACTCTGGAGTTAATTTGGATCGACCCGCATCTCCCGTAACGTGGTGTTCTAGAGGAGGACGATCAAACCTCCAAAGTTTCAGCAGAAGAGTAAACGCATTGGAGAACAAAACGTGGGAAGATATTTCTTCCCCTGTCGGAAGAGTCCATGCCTTGGGCGAACATGATCCGAAGACCTCACAGATGGGCATCAATTTGCCCGCAAGTTGGGGAACCTAGAAGGCAATAATAACATCAGATTAATGCAAAAGATGATATCCGTCAGAGTTTTCCACTATGTACAGTACATAATTCATTCTCTCTATGTCGTTCAGAAGCTGAATAGAATGCCTCCAATGTTACTGACAATGCCACAAATCTATATGCACAAATCATGATATAGTGTCAGGAACTTCTCAATCCTTGTATGAGGGGAGGCACATTTCATGTTCAGCTTCTTTTTGGTGCACAATTGTCTTCTGTGACAAGTAATCAAAACCCATGCTCTATCCTTTGAAGTGTATCAAGGGGTAGGGCTTTTGTTTAATTCTTGGCCTACTCTCACCGCGAGAAAGATAAAAAAAAAAACTGCATACTGGACTTTGTATATTTCGTTGACTTCTAAACAAACATATCTAGCTAAAATTCAGAAGGAAGAATGGTTGCTGAAGTTCAACCTACCATGCCATGTAAATTAAAAATCTGAATACAATCAGAAGATGATATCCCGACAAGGAGAACATCCAGAAACAGAGCATAAGCTCTCAAATGGCTCTCAACCCCAGAATAATCTGCAGGAACTATAAGTGATAGTAACTTTGTTATCAAAAGAACAGTATGTTCCTGCAAACATAGAACAAACTGTAATTTCAACAAAAGCAGAAAAGGGGAAACATAGTAATCTACTGTCACGTGATACTTTAGAGTGATTCCATCATCATTCACCACCTTACCTGTATGTTCCAACCACGAATCAGAGACGCCCCACATAGGATTGTTGCAGCAGATAACTTCTCATCATCTGAACCACCAACAGCGATCTCATATATTTTCTCTATCTCTGCTAAGCTTCCATATAATGCATGAGTGAAAATTCAGTTGGCTTGCCAGTGGTAAATTAAGAAAAAAGAGCATTTGATATACCTGGCTTCAGGAAAGAAAAGGGTTTTACTGAAGACCAGGCTATAGCTACCGCACAACACGCAAGTTACCTCTACAGTTTCCACTTTCACATAGGTTACTGAACGAGGAAAAAATTCCCAAGTGAAAAGAAAATGATCATCAAGTTGATGCTATACTACTAACAGATGGCAACTCGACATGACATATTTGAATGCACAACGAACTTAGTAATTTGACATTCCCACAACAAACACAAATTTAAAGCACATACAATAAGAACCTACATGACAG
Organism: Rhododendron ferrugineum; assembly: GCA_025642025.1. Classification (NCBI taxonomy): domain Eukaryota; kingdom Viridiplantae; phylum Streptophyta; class Magnoliopsida; order Ericales; family Ericaceae; genus Rhododendron; species Rhododendron ferrugineum. Next base: position 27,569,738 of record JAOTQK010000001.1, read on the forward strand.
TGTTCCTACCTAAATAACTAAAAGGCTTTATGAGATTTCATCTTTCCTAACCCATCCTGCTGCAGAATCATTATAGCATCATAGGAAGAATTAACCCACAATTGGAAATGAAAACAAAATGGAATTATTGGATAATCTAGCAGAAATAAACCTAAACGACGGGAAACTTCCTTGAATTTAATTTCTCTAAATCAAATCATGTGTAGACAAACAATCAATGAACTTTCAGGTCCTCCAGATTTCAAATTCATGAGAACATCTCTTACCAAAAAAATGGTGTAGGTGTTGCAGTGAGAAAGATAGTTAAAGGTATCGGTTCTATTTGGAGTACCAATGCTACTACTACTACCATCTGGGCTAGGAAAGGAAGTGGGGCTAGAAAAAGATTCTTTAGAAATTAATAGTGTCAGCATACCTTGACGCCGGAGTTGAAACCAAGGCATTCACCATCACAGGCGTTAGAGGGGACCCCTTCAGCAATGATGACCAACCAGGCATGTGACCAGAAACGCTTCGAGGTACTTGGTTGCAGCGACCTTTTACATAGCCAGGCCATAAATATGCTGATGTGTCCAAAAGATCTCGAGCAATACAAGCCTCAACAATTAGATGCCTCAAGTTTCCAGCTGCAAGAAAAAACTAATTAGAAGTTCCTGGATGGTCCTTGAAGATGAAAACCAATGGCTAAGAAAAACATAGATTGAGGTATAAAGATGAATATATAATATGAATTAGTTCAATGTGAAAAAGGACCTATTGAAGAGAACTAGGAAGATAATGAGCAGTCATCAAAAAAGTAAACGTTTAACATCTTTTTGTCTCTTTCATCCTCAGTAAGTAAAGAATCTCAGATATACACAATTGAAAAAAACAAGGGTACAATCCCTTTATGCGCCTTTTTTCTTTTTCGTTTGGTTTTGTACTATTACTAAATGTAAAGCTGGATAACTATGCTCAAGCAGAAGAAACACTACTCTGAAGAACCAACATAATCTGTCAATTGCTCAGTTACTTTCAGAACCAAAACTGTAAAATAAAAATGCATTCTAATTCAAGTAGACTTCTATGACAATAAAATCTCAAGTACCAACAAGAAAGGATATCCCTCAAAGAAGGCACAAATTGCACATCTACGACTGTCTCTCTCCATCAAGAAAACTTTCAACGTATCAGTTTTCAAAAGCTAATAAAATGTTGCCCATTCCGGACCAACTTAAGCTCAAAGGCAACAAGTGATCGAGCATGGTATCAGAACTTCAATTCCAGTATGTTTAACTCCAGTGGCATGTGATTGTCCAAGATAATGTTTGTTTCTCCAACTCCAAAATAATATTTTTTAGTGAGCACTCTGTTTTAAGTGTGCATTTTTGCAGCTTGTTCAGTTCATCATTGTCAAATTTTAATCTACCCTTATCATCTACAAGTGGGGATCAGCTAAAAGGGGGCAGAGTGGAGCTTCATAAACACTGTTGGACTCATTCGTAAGAGTCCAACCTTTTGAGGCAACTGACAATCTAACCAATTTTCTTAATGGAATATAAGTGTATACTCACTACAATTTCCAGGCATGTCAGTAAAACTCGCGCCATCGAGGTATCCACTCCCGACTGCTACGCCGGAAAGAAACATCATTGCTTTGGCAGCAGCCTGATTGGCTACTGGAATTACAGGCAAGGGTGGAGTCAACAAGCTTTCATAATCATCCAATTGCTGCAGGCTAGAAACTAAATCCCTGCGACGCCTCCCTGAGACATGATTCTCTTTCCTTTGACTGGTGACTCTGACCTCAGCTTCATTTATCAGGGCAGTCTCCTCCTCCTCAATAATATTCAAAATTACAAGCGGTGTGACCGACAATAACATGCACAAGCACGTATCTAGACGAGGCACAGGATCTTCATTGGGATCCCTTTCCTAAAAAGAACCAAGAACAACATTAGAACTAATCATGAATGTGAGCAGCAGAAACTAAAATTATAAATCAGACATCTCTTCAATGGATTCTACTTGAGTCATTGTGTTCATAACCTCCAGTATCCCATAGTGTTCTTCTCAGATCAATAGAAGTACTAGAAAATATACTTTGGCATATGCCAATTTTCAATTCTGAAGCGTTCTCATACCCTAAAAAAATGGTCTAACATGAAGGCACTACTCTTAGTTCAAAAGATTTTCTCAATCCTAGTCAAACTCAAAATGGAAGCAACAAGTTACATGACCAACCCAAATAAATCAGAAAGAATGCTATAGGTCAAAAAACTGAAAAAAGTAACACAGTTTCTGTAAAATTTGAGATCTTTTGCAGACTTCAAAGTGAAGTGGGAAGTGTTTTTGCAATCAAAGTTCATAAGACACGTTCAGTATCTTATCAAGCACACGTATTTCAACTTTAGTACGAGGATTACTTGGATGTAGTTTTCATGAGTTCTTACCCTTTGAACAAGCCGTAGAACCGAAATCCATAGGCCAATAAATGCATCCTGCCAAGAAGTTTGATTCACAGCTTGAAGAGCCTTTGCTAAACCTGCAACAATAATCTACTTTATTGTTTTTTTAGGTCGAAAAGTTGCATTCATGTTTTTTTATTTGGGCATAAAAGTGCAAGAAATGACTTGTACCAGTGAGAATTTCAACGGCACCTGTAGCCGTCACTTGTGATCCATCCATACTGTCTTCCAGAAACAGGTCAAAAGGCAGCCAAAGTGCAGATTGACTAGTTCCATGGCATTGACCAGCAGAAGATAAAAGTGACCCAGCTATCACTGCATGAAACTGTTTCTGGGAACTTGTTTTGCATTCACGGGACAAGACTCTGCGTTTATCTGATGTTAACTGCAGAAGAGCATCAGGAGAAATATGTTTTGAATTTCTCAATGCTGATGAGTTTGCAGCAAGCAGTTGCACGTGCTGAATGAAACATCCCCAGTGTGAGGACCTAAGAAGGGAAAGAAGGTAATCGACGAATTAGCTTCTTTCTATCAGACGATGAAATTGCTACAGCAACGCACTCAATGAAGACAAACCACAGTGCTGGTCAAAATAAGAATGAAGGAACAGAAAGAATTGCTAGTGTTTCACTCACCAAACAGGAAGACATGTAATGACAAATGTACAAGAAGCTCAAAAGAACATAGGCATCCACAATTCTTACATGTTTCGTCGTGCCAAGTAAAGAATCCTTGAAGTCACTTTATCTCTGAAAAATTCTCCGATTATCTCAACAGCCATGACAGTATTTGTTTTGTGCATTCCCTCGTGATGTTCCATTCTCTTGTCATCAAAGATATCATGACCATCTACTTCCATATCTTGCGTCCCAGTTGGCCACCTAGACTTCTTTTCCAGTGTAAGTTCCAGCAGCCCTTCATCTTCTAGTGATGCATCAAGTAACTGCCATACAGTTGAAAAGACATATTCAACTACTAGCACCCCAGGTTCATACACCTGAAGGGAAAATATCTGGGAAAGATGAAGAATGTCATCTATTGAATGCATGGTCCTGCAAATCCATGGAAAGTAGGTTACTAGCGTCGCATTCCAACACTTGATTAGGAACTAACGAAATCCATTTATTAGAAAATAACCACCAACAGAAATGACCACAGATTACATGGATGGAGGTAGGTAGATTCTAAGGTTACACGGTCAAAAAGTTCATTGTATCATGAGACTGGCCACTGGAGGTTGGCCTAGTCATTAACTTCAGGGGCCCTGGTTTGTCACTCTCAGCCTCAATTGAATTCCCTTGAAGGTCAGTTTAAATTCTTTTCAAGTGTTCCTCACTCGAGCAATGTTGCGATAGGAATGGCTAGAGAAAGATCAAATGCCCAACCATAATACAGTTTCAATTTGATCCTCATGATGACAATAGATACAACATTAACAAGATAACCTTCGAAAGTAACGGTAGAGCAATAGGTCGCAATAAAATTGATGGATATATATTCTTCAAGAAACTAACACAATGCACGAACAAACGAAACAATGTTGGAGATGTAAGATATGTGAAAGTGTCAAACAAATAGAAACTAAATATCAAACTGAACTTACTTTTCAAAGTTCGAATATTTAGTTTGAGAACTTACTTTTCATAATTTGAATACTTAATTTGAGATGCAAATGAAAAAGCATGTCTCTTAAGGAGCTCCATATAAAGTCTGTAAGCTGCAGGCTGGGACCGTCGACTTGGAATGACCCTATAATGAGGAAAAACAAGTGTCAATCTTCGTGATAAATGATTTAAAGATATAAAAATGCTATATCCAAAGCAATATCATTCTTTGTGGAAAGCATAGTACAGCTTCTAATGACTCAAAAGGTTCAAAAGAAGGAAGTGGGCCCTGAATCACCCTAGCAAGGAGGATCCAAGCAAACAACCAAAACCATAACCAGAGTCCAGACCTAATCCCCAACTTTGGGTCATCTTAGTCACATTTCCCACTTGTCTGACTGTTGTTGAGCAGTTTTTGGATGAAATGTGATGCCACTTATGATTGTACACCAAACCCAGGGTAGCTTAGAGTCTTTCCATGACCCACATAAAGGCAACAATCATGTGGCACAATAAAATATTATAAGTATGAAGAAAATTTGAAACACAGCAAGCTGGGAGGAATCATAGAGGATTCATTTACCAGGTCAACAATGTGGCTTTGGATGAATATTGATGGAATTGTCAGTTAGGATCCTCAGGGACTGTCAATTTACTATATATCAACCGCGGCCTAGGAGATGCAAGACTAAAACAAAAACAGAGAAGGAAATTGACTGACATTATTAACCAGGACACAAAATACTTGAAAGTAGGACCAATATGGCTATAAACGATAGCTCCACAGTCCAACCAGACTACACATCAACATTCAAATCAATAGCACAATGAAGCAAAACAACAATCAGCCAAATGGTTGCTTAGGGTTATTGGAAAGTTTCACTGGTCCATTGTGGACTGCTTATCAAATAAAGGAATTCATTGCAAGATTCATTTGTTTTATCAACAGCAAGGGAGCATAGCTCTACTCAGTGTCAGACTATTATTCAGACCCTAAACCAATGGGGGTCGAGCACTGGTATATGAGCTAGGTCATTTCTTGCTTGGACCATAGAGCTAAATCTGTTATAGTTGGAAAGATTGTGTGTGTATTGAATCATTGAGTATCAAACTCTCTATACTGAATTGCTTCAACAATTGCATTGACCAAATTTATAAACCTGACTGCTTTTCATTGAAATCTTGAATTTATGCTATTTTGAGCGCTGTGCCGGGGATTGAGCTTATTTCCTTGATATTTTTAGATAAAACGATGGTGGGAGGCCTACTAGTTCATTGGGTTGTTGCATACATTATGAACAGGATCTTTCACTTGCAGGTTACCCTACAAAATGCATAACTAACTTCAATTTCCTCATCATTTTCTTCTCTCGACCATTCCCAACTCGAAATGGAGCTAAATATTTCCCATAATGAAGCGTTCCCATCACTACAATATCTTTTGATTAAATTGCAGATAGTAGATGATTCCACTGAACACAGTTCAAAGACAAAAAAAGGACTGCATAATTTCTCAAACATCGGCCCTGCGTTCGGCCCAAAAGAGTTTTGTACTTTGTAGTTCTCATTAAATATACGTGTATCAAATCAACTTTATTCAAAATGAGCTCATAAAATGAGAAAAAAATGATTGTACGAGCATAATTAATACTCCCGCCACTAAAAACGCCAAAAGAAAAAAAAAGGGATTTTTAAGTGGTTTGCTTCAAAAAATTTCTAATGGAGCATAATTTTGGAGAAAATATTTTGTTTTTCGAAGTTGACTTTATCTTTTCATCCTTTTGCTCGTGAAATACATAAAGAGCTCTTTTTAAAGTAACAATTCAGGGCCGGCCCTGCTAACACCTCTTTTGCGTGTCTATGCTTCTCTGCTTCACCATCATACTTACAGTTAAACAAATATAAGGCCCTACACCCCAAGGGGTTGGCCAAGTGGTCTTGGCTTGGGACTTACGGGTTAGCTCACTCCTGAGACCATTCTCCCCGCCAACAACTCTTAGACTGTGAAACGGATGTGGGAGAGGCGTAGAAATTAGTCCGAGGTGCCCGCAAGCTGGCCCAGGACACCATGCATTACCCAAAAAGAAAAAAGCCCTAAAAAGTACTAACTGATAAAAACTTAGAAATCATTTACCGTGTAGAAAGAAGAGCGAGAACGAGCACCGGCGGCACGATCTTCATGACCAAGGCCTTCTCGAGAAACTTCCACATTATCGGGACGTTATTCTCCCAGCATATGTAAGACACCAGCAACTCTGCGAGCTCCGTCGACGGTAACTGAACTCCGGCGGAGTTGAGGCTGGAGGAGAGATGAATTGCCCACACCATGGGGTCGCCGCCCCTGTCCTGAGCCAACTTGGTCAGTTCGATGACGCCGTCCCATACGCTCTGATTGTGTACGGTCATCGCCATGGTCAAAGGCCGATCGGTCTAGCAATCGTTCATGAGTGAGAGAGAGAGAGAGAAGGAAAGGGGGGGTTTGTATTTGGACCGAGTAAAGGCGGAAGTCAATAGGTTGACGTGTCTCTTAGCCCACCTGGGCCCAACTGGTTGTACATTTTACCTTGCAA
>JAOTQK010000001.1:27615163-27626309 GCA_025642025.1 Rhododendron ferrugineum
CCGCATTAGAAGTGCCCTAATATACATATATATTACAATCCCATTATCCGGATAAAAAATGGGTAAAAATTATACGTAGAATTAAAATTAAATCATAGAAAGAGGTCAAAGAGCTATACATGTGCTGCGCATGTTGTTTGAATTATGAGTTTTTTAATGAAAACATCCCTCAAATTCTCACCCTTTTTTCATTTTCAAACTACCAAATTCACCCATTTCGTCCTTCAACTATCCAAATGCCATATATTGAGTCCAATTCCTAGCTCCATCCACGAATTTGGACGGAAAACTCACCATATGCTAAGCACATGACTTTTTGAGGGATGTTTTCAATTGATAAGAAAGATCATTACATCATGTATGAATTATAAAGTACAATTTGCGGGACACTACATCAATGGTGTGAGAGTCTACAAGATAGTCAAGCTTAACAACTCAACCAACAAGATAAATAAGTCCATTAAATGAACCACAATTACAATAAACTCAATTCAAATACAAGTCCCATTTGGGGGAGAAATAATTATACCAAATACAAGGGGAAGAACACGCACACACATGGGAGAGACTCGAACTTTTGACCTCCTAAAGAGATGCCAGAGTCCTAACCCAGTTGATTTGCCATTTCTTTTGTTACTACTATTTGCATAAGCCTCGCAGATTGCAAATTGCATAATCCTCACAAGATTGCATAATCTACTGATTTTACATATGTTGTGAAAAACACATGCATAAAAGATTCCTATGTTGCAGTATAGACACGTTGTGCGCAATGTTGGTAAATTTTGTTACTATACTTCCTCATATATGGAGGGTAAGCCATCTTTATAGCTAACTCCAAGGGGGTCAAGGCTAGTGATTTATGAGTTTGTTCCCTCCTAAAAATTCAAGTTCGAAGTCTTTTAGGTTCTATCAACTTCTTTAGGGCCAATCAAGATGGAGTTTTACTTTAACTTTAATTAGGATTCTCACAAGTGGGTGGTAAGATTAGTCCCTTGGAATTAGTAATTTATTTGAGGTGTGCGTAAGTTGGCTTGTACTGTACCAGCCTGTATGCCATAAAACGGTACATATATCTTGGTGTTTTGTACCGGTCAAAATACCGGTCGATACTAAACGTACCATTCTAGTAGATAAAACAGTACGCTGATTGGTACAAGATTGATATCTTTATATTGAAAATTTGAAAAAGGCTTATATTTGGCATTTAATGACCAAGATTTCCTAATTCCTAACCTGAATTTTATTTTGCTCTCTTTTGGCTAAACATGGCCTAACGCTGTTTTTGTTTTTTTTGATCATGGCCTAACGCTGATTACGACGTTTAAAACCTCACTTTTCTTTTTATTTGTTCATTGTGCAATTAGAGTTGATAAACGAACCAGAAGAGCGGTGAATCATTCAAACTTAATTTGGGAAAAAACATAATAACGAATTTTAAAATTAATTTTATATTGTACAGATCAATTTATGGGATCAACCAATATCGACTAACTATTTTCTTACCATAAAAACCTAGAGAAAATGATTTTTGCACACCACTTTCTCATAAGTATTCTAAAATTTACTCCCTCCGTCCCATTTTTATTATCCTTTTTTGATGTTCGTGTCAGTTTTCAATCGCTTATATCTTCCAGTGTGAATCTCCAAAAATATGCAATATGGATCTTATTTGATAGATTTCAATTTGTTCTATAATACAAAGATGTCAAAATCATGAAAAATATTATAGATTGAAAGATATACGCAATAGATACAAAAGTGACAAAATGAATAATGAACAATGAAAATGGGACGGAGGGAGTATCTTTTACTGCTTCAAGTTACACATAATAAAATAGCGTTAGAAGAAAGAATTTGGAGCGCAAAAATCATTCCCCAAAACATAATCATAACTATTTTGGTGTTTCTTAAGGATATTTAAGTCATTTCGCGCGATCGCGTTCACACCTTTGCTTAAACCATCGTCCTTCCAAGCCTACCGGGGCAACGACCCTTCCTTCACGTGCCACGTCACCAATCCTTCACTCAAAATTTTACACGTCCCCACCTGTCCCACCTGTACGGACACACCTTCCACCTGACCTCGTATATAAATCCACCACAAAACCCCTGTGCGCACTAAAACCCTCCTGCCTTCACCTTCACCTTCACCTTCACCTTCACCTCCAGCATCTCTCTCTCTCTACTGCACCGGATAAAATCAACCGAAACTTCGGCCGATATTAGGCACTATATCCGATATAGTACCAGAGCATTTTAGTGGAGAGGAGAGTATTTGGAGATGCCACCGGCTTCCGGCGTTGCGTCGCCGTCCGAACGAGTCCCGACGACGATGATTCCCACGATGGTTCAAGCGATGGCGTCAGAGGCGTACGCGAAGGACGCGATCATCACGTGGTTTAGGGGCGAGTTTGCGGCGGCGAACGCCATCATCGACGCGCTATGCAACCACTTGAGGCAGCTGGAGGTATTAGATTATAATGTTATTAACCAGCACGTACATCTGAAAGTTTAACTATACGCGTCTAAACACGTGAAAGTATTTTAATCAATAGTTAACGGTGAGGTTTGAACACACTATTTCTTGTTTGTATCTTCAATAGGAGGAGGGCAGTGGAGGATCGGAGTACGAATCGGCGTTCGCTGCAATCCACCGGCGACGTTTGAACTGGATCCCGATTCTCCAGATGCAGAAGTACCACTCGGTTGCCGACGTGACACTCGAGCTTGGACGAGTCGCTGCTGCGAAGAAAGTTGGAGACAGAGTGGAAGGCGGAGAGGTGAAGAGGTGTGAGGAAATGAAAGGGTTGGAAAACGAGGAAGGGAGGAGTCTTGTGGATTGTGAAGAGGAATCGGTTGATGAAGATTCGACGAGAGATGATTCTCCGAACAGCGAAGTTACTGGTACCGGTAAAACGTCATATATATTGATTTTCTTTTTCTGGGTCTATTATTTAAGTTCGTTAAATTTTAATTTCTCGGGTTCAAAACTTCTTTAATATGACATATCAATTCATTTTCTTGATGAGTAAGATATTCAAGAAACAAGAATCCAGATTTTCGAAGGCTCTGTTTCATCTAATTTGACTTAACTTTGTCTTGCTAACCTCCGACCGAGAATAATACTGCGTTAATAATTTCAAATAAGTACAGATATCAATATATATTTCATGAATGTCAATACACTTTTCTCGAGAATATCAATGCATATTGTGGGTATTATTCTCCACCCTTTTATGGCGGAGGTTAGCGTTTTCCTCAAATGGAGCCCTAATGTATAAATTTCGAGAGTAGCGAATTCCTATCTAGCACCTCGAGTTGTGCGTCCAATTAAATACTTTCATTTTGTTTGCCGTGGTAATTGTTAGGCCGTGGGCGGCGCGTTTACGTCTTAGGGAGTGTTTCAATTTCCTAAAAAATGAATTTTTAAAAAAGAAAGGTAGTTTCAAGTTCAAAAATTATGTATTTACGCAAATAATTTTTCTATCAATATGGATTTTGTTTGATAAATCTCATTGAGATCTTTTAAACAGTGCCCAAAAAATTAAAAAATTATTTTTCATTTTCATTATATTTGAGCTTAAAATTACCTTGCTTTTGAAAAAAAATATTTAAAAAGAAAGCGGAACGGCACCTTAACCGTTTGATTATAGACGGACGTCGTGGCCTTTTGGCGGAGCTTTTAAGAACTGTGCTATTCATCAGTATTCACATTTCACACAGATAAAGTGAGAATAAACTATCCACAATTTTTTTTGCGGGGCTTTTTTTGAATCACACAAGATGATCCGAATCGCTCAATTATTTTAAAATATTGTTTTAGGGATCCTGAAAAAAATCAGGCCTTTTCAAAATTCATAGAGTGAATAAATGAGCGTCGCAAAAAAACTGTGCCAATTACCTCTGTGTCATTAGACTTTTCGAGCTTTTAGTTATACTTTTTGTTGGATTTTTGTAATCCCGATGGATTGCGAACCCGGTTTGTAGGACTCGTTTTGAGTAAACTGAGTCAACTCTCTGACTATTATGTGTATTCTTTTTTTATACGTCACCAATTATTGGTCAATTATTTTGGAGTAATTATTCAATAGTCCGGAAGTATCGTCACGTAATACTCCGGATTACTTTAACAAACACATCATACACTTAGTGGTAGATCTCATAAGAATGTATGGTTGTAAAGTGATCCTGAATATCACGTGACGGTACTCCCGAACTATTGTATAATCTCACATTATTTTGTTATGTGCCGAAGGTTTTGGTGCGAGATCCTAAAAAGGTGCGCTAACAATTAAATGGTGTTGCGGATAAAAAAAAACAAACAATTAAATGGTGTTTGGACAGCTAAATAAGCTATCCAGTAATACTGTTTGAATTTAATTTCGAAAAATGCCAAAAAAAAAGAGTCCAGCGACATTAGTTTTACTGCCATTCCCCAGTGAAATTAGTTTTTTCATCCTTGTCCCTGTTTTAGTTAAAAAAACATTGAACATTTGGTGTTTTTTTCTATCAAGCGGGAGAATTACATTTGAAGAGTTACAATAACGAGATATTACACCAATCATGAGAGATTCGCATTAATCAATACATGACACTTGAAGAAATAGCTACATAAAGGAAAATGTACACTAACAATGAAACACTCCTATAAAGGGGAACCAATAATCAATTCTTGCCTTCAAAAAGATTTGACCTATTGCTTCTTCCGGTCGGTGGTCGACTAGGCTAGCCATAATTGGTTGTGAACATATGGTGTTAAACACCACTAAAATGCATTAAAAAACAATTTGTCAATTTGTTGTTTTATTTCTCAATGTAGTTGTTGCTGGGCTACTCTTTCTTTAGAACGTAAAAAGAGCCGTTTTGGAGGCAAAATTTAATTTCGCTGATGAGAACTAGCATGGAGAATTTGCTGTATGAAATTCTAAGAGGTTCATAATTGTGTTACTGGAATCAGAAATTGCGGAATTAAAATCATTTTGAATTGGTCTATCAGGTGACCTGATGTGAATCTGGATTATACTCGCTTGATCCCTGCCCATCCCCACTGCTAATTTTTAACTGTCAGATTCACAGATGTTCGCTTGATCCCTGCCCGTCCCAACTGCTAATTTTTAACTGAAATAGCAACAAATGTTTAGTACCATAACTGCTGATCCTTTCCTATACTACTTCTTGAAATGCAGTATCCCAAAAAGTCCAGCCCCCATTGGGAAACAAAGGCTTCTGTTCCAACCATGAAGAATGTGAGGCACGTGGTGCCCAGATCAAGATGACAAAAGGATTCACAGCCAAGGAGTATGTCAAAGGTCATATGGTGAGTTTACATTTTGCTCTTTAATAAGGAACTGAATAACAAATATCCTCAGGATATGCCACTTTGAAACTAAACAAAATGAAGAAAATAAACACCTAGTTTTATGTTATTGATTGAAGAGAAATGATCTTGCAGACGAATGTTGTTAGAGGTCTCAAGTTGTTTGAAGACGTATTCACTGATTTGGAGCTCTCTAAGTTGAATGACTTTGTAGATGAACTTCAGGTTGCTGGACAGAATGGAGAACTGTCAGGTGGATTCCCGTGCTTCGTGATGCTTTTATAATTGAACTTCTTGTTTCCTTTGGAACAAGGTTTTGAGATAGTAAAGGACACCCTCTGTGTAGTTTTGGTCGAGCAGGTTTGGAATTTAAGTTTTCCTTTTCTTTTTGATTGAATGCATTCCTCTTTATTTCTCAAGGTTCATCAATAAGCGGATTTTAACTTCAATGTACAATATCTGCAAACAGGCAGGGAGATGAGTTGCGGACCTTACTCCTTTGTAAATTGCTATTGTGCTTTTGAAATTCGTTGTATACATTGTAGTGGTCAATTTTTTCGCTAGTCAGTATCTCTTCATTGTGACTGCATTTAGCTGGCTGAAACTCTGAACTCTGCTAGTTGTATCATTAATTTTGTGATAAAAAATTTGTTTATGTGCAATTATGATGGTTAGTACAGCTATTTTAAGTTACCGTCTCTCTTCACACCACTCAACAATTCATGTGAATGGATGTATGTAGGTGAGACCTATATCCTGTACAACCAGCAGATAAAGGGGAAAAAGAGAGAGCTGATTCAATTCGGAACTCCTATTTTTGGACAGATAAAAGAGGATGCAAAACCTAAAGATGGAAACAGTAAGATTACTTTTTTCTCTGAGTAGATGTATTTGTTTTTCTCCCTCGTAAATTAAGCTTGTCGGGCAATCTTCATGTGAACTTTTTATATGCTTACAGTTCATATTGAGTCGATTCCCACTCTTCTTCAAGCTGTTATTGACCACCTGGTTCACTGGCATTTGATCTCAGAAAATAGAAAACCAAATAGCTGCATCATTAACTTCTTTGATGAGGTATAATCATTCTTTTCCTGCTCATTAACTTGGATCCATTTAATGAGCCTGATTTTTTTGAACAGCGCAGAAACTGAGCTTTTGTACTTGTTTATGTAGGGAGAATTTTCACAGCCTTTTCTGAAACCACCTCATTTGGAACAACCCATATCTATTCTTCTCCTCTCTGAATCAATGATGGCTTTTGGACACACACTCGAAAGTGATAGTGATGGTAACTATGAAGGGCCACTCATGCTTTCACTAAAGGAAGGGTATGTACTCCACTTTATTTGTTTTATTTCCTCTTTTTATTTATTTACATCTCTGATACTAGCAAAATTGTAGTTGGGTATCTGATACTGTGGGAAAAATACTCGTCAGAAAGCAATTTGGTTAGATTGTAATGAAGCTGCATATCATTGGGTGTTTTTGATACTTTCATTGCTTCTTCTGGACTCTCCTACAATCAGCTGTTGAGTTTATCATCTCGGGATATTCTCCGTTGCCCAAAGTTTATGTCTAAACATGTCTCCCTCCTTTTCGCCAACTGGAACTTTTCTCAATTTAGCCTTTGCACTTGGATATGAGATTTTTTATGTCCAATGACTCTTACATTTCCAGATTCTAATCGCGTAACCCCTGATTCATATTCTCTTTAAGGTCTATGTTCTATGTCTCATCTGTTAACCTGGTTTTGAAGCATAGTAAACTGATATGTGAGTGGTTGGCCCCTTTTTCCTATATCTACCCAGCAACTAGACAATGCAGCTTTAAACCTCTCTTTGTACAAATTTTCCTCCTAAGATTTATCCATTGCAAAAATCGCATAGTTAACGTGCACCTGATTTCGAACTGAGAATTGGACTCCTAATTCTGGTTACTTGACAGATCTCTTCTAGTCCTGAGGGGAAACAGCTCTGATTTAGCAAGACATGTCATGTGCCCATCTCCGAACAAAAGGGTAAGCATCACATTTTTCAAAGTTCGTTCTGACACATACCAAAACACTGCATTGGCGCCACCTCCTCTAAGTCGAGCCATGACTATATGGCATCCCGGTGTCCCCACCTCACATGCAATTCCAAATGGAGCTCTAAACGGCTACGAGGCAATGAACGCGATCCCTAAATGGGGTATACTTCGTGCCCCTATTGTCATGTTGGCTCCAATGCAACCAATGGTTCTGAGCCCCAGAAGGGTCCCACACAGTGGTACTGGAGTCTTCTTACCTTGGACCCTTCGGTCAAGAAAATCGCCAAAACATCTTCCTCCACGCACTAAAAATGCAAAACTTCTTCTCACACTACCTCCCTCAGTTGAAGCAAGGGTAGCAGATCCGTCTTCTGATCCGGGTATAGGCATTGCGGCTAAAATGGTTTAAAGAAGGTAGTCAACTGAGGAATCACTAATGTTAGCCAAAAGTTGAGGAAGAGCTTGTTATTGACTTATTGTACAACCAAGGCCCAGGTGCTGATAGATGAGTTTGTACTCGTTTATTTTTTAGTTGGGGGGGGGGGTCTCCCCTATTGCGCCAGCCCTGCATTATTAGAACTAATTATTCTGTGTTGGTTGTAATGCTGTTTCTGGTGATTTTTTGGTTGTGGATTGGCCCTTGTAGAGGTTTGAGTTTTGTTTTGTATAAACAGAAGCGTTTGCTTACTATATGTTTATAAAGAACAGAATTGGATGCTTTGGATATGCATAGCTACAATTTCTTGACCTCTTCGGGACAAGGAATCAGCACAGTAAATGCTTCATTACTGTAATCGCGACCACATAAAGACCGCGACTTCTCTCGAATGTAGGAGGGAGGATTGGTGTTTTGTTCCAGGATACCGATTCGGTGAGACAAACTAAACTAATCTATGTTAATCTGGCCAACGAAAAGATACGTGTCCAATGCCTTCTTACCGGACACAGATCTGCGCGCACCCCTCTCACAATTTATCCAGGGTATGCTTTTGGAAGGTACAAAATTAGATGGGAGCTAACTATTCAGAAGTTGGCGCTTATCTATGATGCAAGGACCCTTACATCACGCGGATGACATCGGCAATGCCAACTGCCATACAAACGGAATTATCAAACAACAATGATTCAAAATTCCAAATTTTTTGTGGTTTCTCATTTCAGCCCAACAAAAAAAAAAAAAAAAAACCCTCTTCTGCTTTTAGAAATATGAAAAATCATCCATAGACTCGATACAATATCTCTCAATTCTGAACGAGATTTTTGAATAAATATTCTGTTTGTGTGCCATTTTGCATCAGTGAATTGCTTCCCACCATGGAAATTTGATTGTGGTTTAGCGTGCTAGGTCGTATTCAGGAATATTACTAGCGTTAAGGAAGGTAGAATTGGACTTTGCTCCTCATATTCCACTTTAACTTTTGACTAAAAGCAGTGAGGGTAGAAGAACCCTTCTGATGCTAAAAAAGAGAGAAGAATGCTTCAATCATATAATATGCATACCCAACCTTGTAAGCTTGGAATCTCCATTCCTATCCATGTGTTCAAATATACAATCCTTCAAAATCCTAATATTTTACCCATCAAAACCTGCTGCCAATTCCCTTTTCCCAACATCAATGTCTCGCCACAGCAAACAAATGCAGCAAAGGGAAAACAGAAACAGCAACAATCCCCAGCCTCTTGGCATCTGCCAAAGGCTCCTCAACTTCATCATGAATATCCTCACTGCACAAGGCCTCCCGCACCTGACCAATCCACCGGCATCCCAGTCAATTCCAGTGCCAGTTGAAGGTTCTTCAGCATTCCAGGAGGAGCACAACAATCACCCGGATAACTCAAATTCTGAAATTAGGGTTGATTTCAGGCACACCAACAAGCATAATTCTGCAAAGAATGATAACGCTATTGTCAAAGGAGAAAAGGGAGGTTTTCGAACAGTGGAGATAGGTATCGTTAGACCAACAAGGAATGCGGAAATTGATTCACGAGGCCAAGTTAACGGCCAAGAGTCGAATTCTATTACCACTGGAGGGAGTCGAGCGAATCTCCCAAGAAAGGTGGAGAATGACATAAGTGGAGAAGCTGAAGACACGCCAACGATGCCTCCGTTTGATTTTCTGGAGAATGACATAAATGGAAGAGCAGATGAGTTTATTCGCAAAAGGAAAATGGATTTTTCGAGAAGGAATCTCACCCTCCCTTGATCTGCCAAAGTCGAATTAGTGGCACAGGACTGAGCTGGTGGCTCAGTGGAAATGGTAGGAGACACACTCTCTCCACATGTGTGCCTCTCTGAATATGTTCTTAGGTTTCTGCCTGAATCCAGCAAATTGAAATAAAAATCAGCTTTGTATTCCAATGTAAATTGAAATACAATAAGCATACAATTCAATTTATTCCTAGTCTCTTCGGTTTGCATTTTTTTTTGGCTCCCTTGGATTACCGAAAAGTACTCCTGCTATGAATTTATTCGACGAACCAATCTGCCTAATGCAAGTGTTATCTCCCATGGAGTGACAAAGTTACTCCATCGGTTCGTATTTTAAATAGCAGGCTGCCCTGCAAATCTACGATGCTCTATTAGCACCCTACTTGTCTGTTTTAACATGCAAAAATAACTCTCCCACTAGAGATGCCCTCGTATGTTCACTAAATTTATCAGCATCAGAGCAAAACAGGGAAGCAAAAGGAAAGCTCGCTCGCGCCAAAAGTACCGCATTTAAAGAGAGAAACAACAATAAAAAGAAGACATCTCAATCGAGTTACTTTTTCTTCTTACGGATAGATAAGGTTCTATCACCAAAGGAAAGTATATACAAATAGTCCAAAAAAACTTGCCTGCAGGCTTTCAAATACCTTGCTAAAGGGTGAATGTGTTTAAAATTGCGAAAAATCGGGTTTCCTCAAACCGATGACAGGTAAAGGACACACATGTGCCTGATTCTCAAGCACTTGAAAAAGTTATATTCGCAACGATTTTTAAATACTCTTAACTGGAAAGAAGAAACCACAAAAAGCATTTGAAAATGCTGAAAGTTTCTCCAATGTGCAAGCAAAGCATTGATTCGTATTCAGTGGCGGAGTCAGCATAGGACGAGAGGGGTCACGTGTCCCTCCTCAGTTGTTCACAACCTTCAAATTTATAACTCCTCATATAAGATTATATCCCCTCTAGCACTGGGTTGATTGAAATTTCAAATCACTATCGAACTCATATTTATTTTCATACAAAATAAAATAAATGGGATTTCCAAATATGTTCAACCACTTTTCCTTATTCTACAGTTAATTCAGCTAATAAACCATTTTAAAGAGGTTTTAAAAGCTTTTTCCCAACACACACATCTCTATATTGCAGGATACCCCATTGTATCTTAGGATTTCTGCACAAAAGCGACATGGGTCATATACTTAGTTTATGAAAGAGACGATACAAATTATAGGATTGTTAGTTTTTAACAATTATGCTCATATCACTATCGAGCTGTGTTGTGAAAGAACCGACCATAGCCTAAGATTCAAGTACCGGAAAAAGAAGCTAGACCCGAATTAAATTGGGTAACATGAAATGAGGAAATCGATAGCCTCATTCTAATCACACACAATTCGGACAAAAATTGATTTTTGCAAACCTGAAAGTGTGAGGCCAAAATCAGTTTGCAGAGGATTGACACCCATTTGTAAACGAAGATTCGGTAAAATACAAATATGTATACACATCGAGAGAGAGAGAGAGAGAGAGAAATCGTGGGGGAAATGGGGACGAAGAATGGCGTTCGGCCATCTGCATGTACTGGC
>JAOTQK010000001.1:27641120-27654771 GCA_025642025.1 Rhododendron ferrugineum
ATAACTGGTTATATACAAGAGAACGGTAATCGGACAACAAGTTTGAGGCAAATGGAAGAAGAGACAAATTAATTTCTTACAGCCAACAGGCTTATATTAGTTCGAATTTCTCTCTGTGTGTGTGTGTGTGTGTGCAGACTAGTAGTCATATCCGAAAGATGTTCCAATGTGCATAACTTGGCTTTGAATTAAATCTCTACTAGATGATGAAGTATGTTAGGAGTATAAGTTAAGCTTGTTACCTTGTAGGAATGACGGAGAAGTGGAAATTGACAGTTGAGAGACATTGAAGTTCCAAAGCATAGATATGTTTAGTAGGGAGCCTAAGGGTCACTATGCTTGGTAGGGGCGGGAGTGCATTTTAATAACATACAGGTTAGATCTGATATTCATAAAGTTTTGGTCACCCTTGGTACCGCTTTTGTTTATTCTCATGCATATATATATATATACATATATATATATTTCTGGCATAGCTAGAAAAAGTTCAATGATTTTCGAGGGAATTTTGCAATTACGGATACTAAGGGGACAGTGCATTTCCTATTTACTTCTCATGTTCACTGCACACATATCAACATGCTACAACACCATATAGTCTAGGGTATGCCGTGAATGGGTGTCACCCATGATTGATTAGACAGACTTTATGAAATAAGAATATGAAGAGGACTTACCCCACAAACAAAGAAATATATTGAGGAAGAGGACTTGGAAGAGAAATGATCATGTTGGGCTTCATGCTCACTGGGGTTATAAGATGCAGTTAGAATCTTAAGTATAACCTTAGTACCTTAATGGTATTCTTCTCTAATTATCATTGTAGATTAATCCTACCCCCATTTGAAAGTGAGTTAATGAGGTAGGTCTAGAGTATTTGTAAGTTACAACTCTGCCATTCCTAGCTTTGAGTTATATAGTCAATAGTTAGACATTGTTTTTGCATATTCCATAATCATGTTCATGTCTATTTTATAACCAGTTCTATGTTCTAGCAGTGGAGAAGTGTATTATTCTTATTTCGAATTTTACCATTTCTTAACAATTCCAGTCCCACTTTTGTTCCGATTGTGGCCAATATTAGATGTATGATGTTGGAAGCTTGTTTTCCTGCATAAATTACATTTAGCATTTAGATAGTTGAGGTTCGATGCTGACCTATTATAGCCGTAATACCTAATTACCACTGCTATTATCATCAGACTCTATACATTGTATTCGGCTTGAAGCTAAAGCTTTGATTGATGAACTTGACAGGTCTCTTTGGTTGCTCTTTCCTTCTGGAGTTTCCATTTTGCAAGCATTTGTGCATTTGGATTACTTGCATATGTCGGCTACGTTGTGTTTGCCTTCCCATCCTTGTTTCGGTTGCACCGGTTAAATGGGCTGCTGCTTGTTTTCATTCTGTTGTGGGCTGTTAGCACATATATCTTCAATGTGGCATTTGCATTTCTGAACTGGAAAGTTGGGAAGGTATTCCTCCATTTGGGTAACAGTCTACCAGGTTATATTCTAACAAGACTAGACAATTGACAATTCTACTTTGAATATCTTCAGAATATGGAGATATGGGAGCTGGTTGGGCTGTGGCATTATCCCATTCCTGGATTTTTCTTACTTGCACAGTTTTGTCTTGGAATTCTGGTAGCTCTGGGTAATCTTGTGAGCAACTCTGTTTTTCTCTACCTGTCTGATGAGGATGGACGATCTTCAAACAACAACTGTGCTGTTGAAGGTAGTTGGACACTATGTTCTAAGTTCTCATAATTCACCCTAAGTTTATGTTCACTTTTTGGGCGGCAGATTAATTCTGATTATGAATTCATTGTCCTCTATATTCTTAAGGTTACATGTGCTCTTTTTCCTGGTAGTTTAGTTGATTCATATAGGTCTCACACCTACTTACACATAAGGCTACAAAGTCCCAGTTTTGCATTCGCTTTCTACATGCCATATTGTATCGCATAGAAATGTTTTTTTCCCTCGGAAGTACCATTCTGAAGCTATTTTGTGGTGCCAAGTTATATTATCATATTATTTGTAGCGAAACTAGTCGGCCATCCAGTCTACCATTGATCCAGTGCTCAAGCACTCAAGGACTCTTGAAATCTTGTTTGGTGTCAAGGT
This sequence comes from Rhododendron ferrugineum, assembly GCA_025642025.1. Classification (NCBI taxonomy): domain Eukaryota; kingdom Viridiplantae; phylum Streptophyta; class Magnoliopsida; order Ericales; family Ericaceae; genus Rhododendron; species Rhododendron ferrugineum. The sequence continues at coordinate 27,643,248 of JAOTQK010000001.1, forward strand.
AATAGCTATGAGTAGTTTATTGTTATGATTGCAAAAACTGTAATTTCTTCCGTTTGATCTTACTCTATTTTGCTATGAACAACAATGGCATGGTTTGCTGGGAATTTCTCTTTGTTTATGCTTTTCGGCATATGTACATTGTTATCATACGTCCATGATTCCATCCACGTAATTGCTTTTTACCATTCCCTTTTAATTGCAGTAAAGGAAGAGGCCAGGGTACTGATTGTGGCCACAATCGCTTGGGGTCTGCGTAAATGCTGCCGAGCTATTGAGCTGGTGCTGATTTTCCTCATTGCAATGAAACCTGGTTTCATCCATGCTGTATATAGTATGTTTGTTTGTCAATTTATAGATAGACTTTGTAATCAAGCCAAAATATATGTTTGTGGCAAGTTTATGATAGCATGTGATTCCACGGTAATTCACTAATTGGTGCTAATACCTGATCTGTGCTTCAGTTATATTCTTTTTGGTATACCTTTTGAGCCACAACATCAGCAAGAAGATACGCCAATCCCTGGTTCTTCTTTGTGAAGCTCATTTTGCAATATTGTACATCCTTCAGCTTAATCTTGTCTTGGATTTCTTAGAGAGAGAAGGCTCTTTGAGCATGGAAATTATTTCTCAGTTAGGTACGCCTGTGTGTCACTGCCCTGCATATGCTTTTTGATTGTTTGGATTTCATATTTTCAATCATATACAGTTCTTTTCACCTTTTTTTTTCCCGTTTTTTCTTCTATCTGTTGCGATACTCGAGTAACAGAATTCTTCTAATTTGATGTAGGTCTCCTTGAACGTGATAGTTCCTGGGACTTCTTGGAAATGGCTTTGCTTGCATGCTTATGTGCAGTTCATAACCATGGTTCTGAAATGCTATTTTCATTCTCAGCAATAGTGGAGCATGCCCCTTTCCTTCCAGTTGGATTTGGCATCCTGAAAGCTGGCCTTAATAAATCAGTTCTTTTGTCAGTTTATGCCTCACCAGCAATTAGAGACAGTCATAACGACAGTTCTTATGGTATGTCATACTCCAAGCTTCACGGAGTATTGTGGGATGACTTTTTAGTTTTTCTCTAACTCCAATTGCCAGAAAACATCCTTAGAATTTCCTAGTGAAAGCTGCTGCCCTACTTCCACTGTCTATCCTTTGCATTCATATGATGAATTTTTTTTTTTTTTGGTACTAATTTTTTGTTTATTCTTCTTTCCAGAGAGAAAGATAGCTTCATATCTCAGTGCTATAGGGCAGAAATTTTTGTCCGTTTATAGGTCATTTGGGACCTACATTGCTTTTTTGACTATCCTTGTCACAGTATATCTTGTGAGACCAAATTACATATCATTTGGATACATTTTCCTTCTCCTATTCTGGATCACCGGAAGACAACTGGTTGAGAAGACAAAACGACGCCTATGGTTTCCGCTGAAAGCATATGCAATTGTGGTTTTTATCTTCATCTATATCTTGAGTATATTTCCCAGCTTTGAGAAGTGGCTGTCTGGGAAGATTAATCTTTCAGACTTGGGTTATGATACAGAAGCTTCATTGTGGAAAAATGTCTGGGAATCTCTGGCAATCATGATAGTGATGCAACTTTATAGTTATGAGAGGAGGCAAAGCAGGTATATTAGTATGGATTACCCTGATCCACTGCAATATGGTGTAATTGGGTTTATCAAGCGACTTCTGATTTGGCACAGTCAAAAGATTTTGTTTGTTGCTTTATTCTATGCGGCTTTATCTCCGATTAGTGCATTTGGGTTCATTTATCTTCTTGGCATCGTTATCTGTTCGAATTCACCCAAAGTTTCTCGGTTTCCATCCAAATCATTCTTGATCTTCACTGGATTTCTGGTGGTCACTGAATATCTGTTTCAGATGTTTGGTAAACAGGCTAAGATGTTTCCTGGCCAGAAACACTATTATGTCTCCCTTCTTCTGGGTTTCCGGGTGTTTGAGCCTGGGTTTTGGGGTCTAGAAGCAGGCTTGAGGGGGAAAGTTCTGGTGATTGCTGCATGCACTCTTCAATACAATGTCTTCCATTGGTTGGAGAAGGTCCCAAGTACTGTTCGAAATTCCGAAACTTGGGAAGAACCTTGCCCCTTGTTCATTGCCGAAGAAGATACGTTGCCAGTAGTTTCCATTTCTAATGGGGAAGCAGGCATCCTACCAGATTCTAGTGCATTATCTGCAAATAGAAGGGGGGTGACTAGCAATTCATGGCCATCTTTCAATTCTGGTTCCTCTGATGCATCTCCCAATGCGTCATCTAACACAGGCGTCTCCCATGATAGCAACACAAGGAAATATTCCTTTGGGAATATATGGGGTAGCTCTATGGAGAGCCACAAGTGGAATAAGAAGCGGATTCATGCCTTGAAGAAGGAGAGATTTGAAACACAAGTGGCTACCTTGAAAATATATTTGAAGTATTGGATGGAGAATACCTTCAACCTCTTTGGCCTGGAGATAAACATGATTGCGTTGCTCCTTGCCAGTTTTGCTTTGTTGAATGTTGCTTCTATGGTGTATATTGCGTCACTAGTTGCTTGCATTCTTTTGGACCGGCGTATAATACGTAAATTCTGGCCGGTATTCGTCTTCTTGTTTGCATCCATTCTTATTCTTGAATACTTTGCTCTCTGGAAGACTGTTGTGCAATTGGAGCAGCATTCCCCAAGTGAGCCTAATGTGTGTTGCCATGATTGTTGGAAAAGCTCAAACCTATACTTCAATTACTGCACAAACTGTTGGCTGGGTAGGACTCTCAAATAAATGTCGATGTTTCGTTTTGATTAATAGCATCTACTCTGCTGCCTTTCAAAATTGTATTGCTTAGGAACTTCATGAAGTTAATTTTGTTCTTCGTATGAAGGTCAAACGTAATGCTGGGCCATATGCTTTTCAGAACCTTAGTCATTCACTGATACTTGCATCAAGAGATGATAGTATTGAATATGTAGTTCAAGAAGCTGGAGAGAAGTCAATATGTGTTTCACTTAGAGCGCACCAAAAGTATAAGCTTTCTGGGCCTAGCTGTGTATGAAGGTCCTGCAAATGGAGAGAGACTTAAAGACAGTTCAAACACACAGAATAGAACAAATAGTAGACAAAAACACATGAGGGGCCAATAAAATTCACGTAATAATCAGGGACACAGAAGTAAGCTTTAAGGGGAACTGAATAACTAAAAAAAAATTCCTAACTGAAGTAGTGTTACCTGGTCGAGGCGGGTCTCTGTGTGTGAAACAGACCCAAAATTGATCAATTTCTGTTTTTTTTTTTTACTTCTTTTCCCGCTGAAGAGATTTTTTACTGCTCGCATGAAGGCTGATGTACTCTTCTTATTGTAGGACTTACTGTTGATGATCCTCGAGTGCTTATTAGCTATTTTGTAGTCTTCATGCTCGCATGTTTCAAACTTCGTGCTGATCATATTTCTGGATTCTCACTGTCATTTACATACCGCCAAGTAAAATCTCAACGGAAGAATGCATTTGTTTGGAGAGATCTTTCTTTTGAGACAAAAAGCATGTGGACTTCTCTCGACTACTTGAGGCTCTACTGTTACTGTCATCTATTGGATCTTGTGCTTGCTCTGATTTTGGTTACGGGGACCCTTGAGTATGACATTCTGCACCTTGGTTATCTTGCTTTTGCTCTAGTTTTCTTCCGTATAAGACTCCAAATACTAAAGAAGAAGAACAACATATTCAAGTTCCTCCGAGTTTATAACTTTGTTGTCATTGTTCTTTCGCTTGCTTATCAATCTCCCTTTCTGGGGGGTTTCAATGATGAAAAATGCGGCACGATTGACTATATCTATGAGGTGATTGGATTTTACAAATATGACTACGGTTTTAGGATTACTTCCAGATCTGCTATCGTTGAGATAAATATCTTTGTGCTTGTGTCATTGCAATCATACATGTTTGCTTCCCGGGAGTTTGATTATGTGTTCCGCTACCTGGAGGCAGAGCAAATTGGTGCCATTGTACAAGAACAAGAGAAGCAAGCTGCATGGAAGAAGGCACAGTTACAGCATATTCGCGAATCTGAGGAAAAGAAATGCCAACGTAACTTACAAGTGGAAAAGATGAAATCTGAGATGCTCAACCTTCAAATCCAGCTTAATGGCATAAACTCCACTGCTACTTGGGGTGACACTTCTCCCAATAGTGAAGGGCTAAGAAGGAGGGGCAGTATTTCTCTTTATTTTAGTAGAGATGAACAGACCAGTGGAAAAAAGGAAGATTTACTGACAAAAGAGGAGCTGAATAAAGATGCAGATATGGTATTTCCATTAGAACTGCATGAATCTCCCAAGAGTGTGAAAACAGAGAGTCCAGGGACAGTGGAGTCTAGAAACCATTTAGTGGAATCACCTCATTGTGAAATCATTGAGCTTGATGAGGATACTGCTGATATTGGGTCAATTAATCCTGAAATTGAAATTAAGCGTAAAGGCCATGCGAAGGACAATCCTATAATTTCTGCAGTACAGCTCCTAGGTGATGGTGTTTCCCAAGTTCAGTCTTACGGAAATCAGGCGGTCACTAATCTTGTGAGTTTTTTGAACATTTCGGACGATGAATCAGATACAAATGAACACTCTTTGGGAGAGGATGGGGTACATAATGACAAAAGAAATCAAGAAAGGAGGCAGTCATTGGATCGTTCTTCTTCTCTTCAGTCAGACAAGAGCAGATCCATGTCTGATGCCGCAAGTCTGCAAATTGGGAGGATCTTCCATCATATATGGTCCCAAATGCGCTCCAACAATGATGTAGTGTGTTATTGTTCCTTTGTTCTTGTCTTCCTATGGAATTTCAGTTTGCTTTCAATGGTATATCTCGCGGCTTTGTTCTTGTATGCTTTATGCGTAAATACAGGTCCGAGTTGCATCTTCTGGGTTATTATGTTAATCTACACAGAGTTGTATATCTTGCTTCAGTATCTGTACCAAGTTATCATCCAACATTGTGGGGCGGAAATCCAGTCAATCCTTCTTAATGAGTTGGGCTTTCCTCGCAATAAGATCACAACATCATTTGTTATCAACACGTTGCCTCTGTTTCTAGTGTACTTGTTTACACTCTTACAGAGCTCTATAACTGCAAAAGATGGTGAATGGATTTCCACAATGGAATATGATTTTGGTAGGAGAAGAGTTCTCTTCCAGCAAGAGGCTCTATTGGGTACTAAGAGGGCATGGAAGCTGCTCAAACTGGTGGGAAATTTGGCAAAAGTGATAGTTAGTAGCTTCTCTGTCTACTGGAGATCACTAACGCAAGGAGCAGAATCTCCTCCTTACTTTGTCCAGTTGTCTTTGGATGTCCATCTATGGCCAGAGGATGGGATTCAACCGGAGAGGATTGAGTCCGCAGTAAATCAAATCCTTAGAATTGTTCATGATGAGAGATGCAAGGAAAAAGACCTTAATGTTTGTCATTCTTCTAGCAGGGTTCATGTTCAAAGCATTGAAAGAAGTACCGAAAGCTCAAATGTCGCCTTGGCTGTGTTTGAGGTGGTTTATGCATCCCCATTAGAAGAATGTAAACCAGTTGAATGGTATAAGTCGCTAACTCCAGCAGCTGATGTGGCAAAGGAGATTCTTCATGCACAACGTGCAGGTATGGTTGAAAAAGTTGGTTTCCCATATCCTATAGTCTCTGTAATTGGAGGGGGTAAAAGAGAACTGGATCTATATGCCTACGTATTTGGGGCAGATTTGGTTGTTTTCTTTCTGGTTGCCATTTTCTACCAATCCGTCATAGAAAACAAAAGTGAATTCCTTGAAGTTTACCAGCTTGAAGATCAATTTCCTAAGGAGTTTGTATTTGTTTTGATGGTTAGTCTCTATATTCTCCTTCCTTTCAGCATAATAGCTTTGAGCCTTTGAGACATGAACCCTGTTCATTATTTAACCACTGGACTAAGTTTTCTAAGGTGATCGTCATGACAATTCCTGTTAAGATCTGCTAGTTTTGAGGCAGAAATTGCTAGTGTAGTTTTCCTGTTACAGGGATGAAGATTGGCATCTAAACAACTCTATGCAGGCAAAAAAGTACATGCTTAGAGTTGCAACATTAAAAAGCGCTTAACTGGACTTCACTTTTATATGGTGATCATCCAGACAAACTCTGTCCTCTTTCCAGTTCTGGGATTGAACTTGCTTGTCTTGTTGCTACATTTGTCTCTACATCAAAAAGGCTAATGATGTTATATACACCTACACCTCTCTTTGCGATGCATTGTTGGACTCACTATCAAATAGCTGAAGTTTTTGTTGTTTATATTACCTTTAATTAAACACAAGACATTCTGAGGCTAGGATAATACAGGGTTGCTGGTTTCCTGACCAGTGTAATGCTTTATTCATGCAGGTTATCTTCTTCTTGATTGTGCTCGATCGCATTATCTACCTCTGCTCATTTGCCACAGGAAAAGTCATCTTTTATCTTTTCAACCTTATCATCTTTACCTATTCTGTAACGGAGTATGCTTGGAATATGCAACCTTCACATCGACAAGCCGGTGGATTAGCGCTCCGTGCTATATATTTGACAAAATCAGTTTCTCTGGCACTGCAAGCCATACAGATTAAATACGGGGTTCCTCATAAAAGCACTCTCTATCGGCAGTTCTTGACCAGTGAAGTTTCAAGAGTTAATTATTTAGGGTACCGTCTGTATCGCGCTCTTCCATTCCTTTATGAATTGCGATGTGTACTTGATTGGTCATGCACAACCACAAGTTTGACTATGTATGACTGGCTGAAGGTGAGTTCTTGTCACTGTTTGCTCCTACCATTGGGGCCAAAACCCCCAACCTATTCTGATTCAATTACGGAACAATCAAGTAAACAGACACTATTTTCAAAACTTCTGCTACAGTTGTGAAGGTGAAAAAGTAAATTGAACAAATGTATGGGGAAATGGATCTTATAATGCAGAGGAGGTTGTGCCTTTGCCTAAGAGAGTGTGATTGTCGTCAAATCTATCTGAGTCGCGCTGTACTTTATTTTCTTCTGAGTGTGTCGGTTTCTGTTTTCTGTTGCGTCACCAAGGTGGTTTTGGATGTATTGCTGAGATGCTTAAGGAAACAGTAAAGAAATAAAAAGGGGAAGAGGATTCTGGTTCGATTTTCTGAATCCACGTTGTGAAGCGCATGTACATGACGGCCAAAAATACTTCTCATAAAGAAAAATTGAGGGGAAAGTATTAGCATTAGATTTAGAATAATACATTTATTTATGAATAAAATAGAGAGACCTTATCTAGAAAGACTTTTCTATCATTGGTAAACACCCATGTAACGTTTACATCCGAATCTTGCTAATCTGCTAAGCTTGCAACATTGTGAAGGAAATACTTGCTATTGAGCTGCTTCTAAAGTTCTTATTTGCTTATTTGTTGTAGCATAAAAGTTTGAATGCTTATTTGTTGAACTGATATTTTGCTGTCTCTTTAGTTGGAAGACATAAATGCAAGTTTGTACCTTGTGAAATGTGACGCAATCTTGAACAGAGCCAGACACAAACAAGGAGAGAAGCAGTCGAAAATGACTAAATTCTGCAGTGGAATATGTTTGTTCTTCGTATTAATCTGCATCATCTGGGCTCCTATGCTGGTAAGATGTGTGGGATAAGCTGATTCTATATATTCTATATGTTTTTGCTAGTTGAGAAGCACCAAAGGGGACACCACCTATTTATAAAGGAAGTACACAAGAGAAGACTACCCACTCAAATACAAAGTTATCCTTTATGATCTTCCAAAGTTCCTCTCTAGGTGTCAGTTTCTTAGCAGCACTTTCATAGATCTAGGTGTGCTTTATCCATTGGAAAGCTTATTCAATCTCATATTTGAATACTCACTAGACACTAAAGGAGGAAGTACATATTTCTATCTATGGATAAAAGGCAGTTATGGTGGATCCAGACTGTCTAGAGAAGTCAATGATAAACTACTGGCCCTAAATTCTTGTGCATGAGCCAAATATATGTCTGAGATTTTTTCTTCCTTTGGTCTAGCCTGATTGTGGATTGTATGATAAATATGCTTGAAGCCTAGCTGGCTCAGGCCGATAAGTTCACTTTGTGACCTGTGTTTGAGCATGTGTCTAACAAGCATCATCTGTGAAAAATCTCAAGCATTGCTTTCACCTTTGAAAATGCATGCGCAGAACCTGCTTAAACACTCTTTGCACAGACAATCAATTGGCATAGTTGTGCTTACAATGCTTTTACTTTATGCAGATGTACAGCAGTGGTAACCCTACTAACATTGCTAACCCCATCAAGGATGCCAGTGTTCAGCTTGATATTAAGACAGCAGGTGGAAGGTTGACCTTGTTCCAGACAACATTATGTGAAAAAATTTCATGGGACACGCTCAACAAAGTTGCTAACCTTGACCCGCATGGTTATCTGGCACTATATGACAAGAGCGATATCCAATTAATATGTTGCCAACCCGATGCTAGTACTTCGTGGCTTGTCCCTGATGTGGTACTTAACAGATTTATCCTCTCTATTGATAATATGGACACGAGAATGGATATCATTTTCACTTGGGCACTATCAAGAGACAGACCAAAAGGCAAGGAACTCGTGAAATATGAAAATACTGTTGATCCTTTATTTCTTCCAGACCCCTCTGAAGTTGTACAAGTTCTCAACGGCTCTTCCAACAGCTTCAGGATAAATAATACTTATGCAAGATACTTTCGGGTTACTGGTTCTGGTGATGTCAGACCTTTTGAAACAGAGGTATATTAGTTCAGTAGCTTTCCATGACATAAATAAAAATAGCCCCCACCCACCCACACACCAAAAAAAATGTAGTAGCAATAAAAAAAAATAAAAAAGCAAAAGAAAGAAAACCCTGTGCATGACTGTGTTGCCTTAATTTTTTTTCTTTTTTTATTGTTAGACAAAATGCCAGGACAGTTGTCGGGTTCTGCTTAGTAAAATCCAGGACAGTCGGGTTCTGCTTAGTAAAATTAAGACAAATAAACTGTGGTTTTACGATCGTAACAACCTTTAAGCTTTGTTTCAATCTTAAACTGTGCAACAATATATTGTCGTAAAGTATAAAAAGAATATTGTCCAACTAAAATGCGGATAAATATTTAAAAGCCATAAGTTGGGCAGTGTACCCCTTGTAATGAGAGCATAGATACTCCCTTCGTCCCTTTTTGTTAGTCTCTTTGGGGGCTTCTAATTGTTAAGGGGAAAAGCGTTAAATGTCTCCTTAGAAAGCTTGAGTGGACTTCCGTTATGCCCTTTAATCGCACTTTGAAAGCTACTTTTAATCATTTATCACAGTTTGTTGTGAAAATTTAATTAATTTTCCTTTGAAAAGGTCTAGTAGCCAGAAAGAATGGAGGACTAGTAATAAGGGACAGAGGGAGTTTTTTTGTTTAGACAATTACTCATCACAAATTTGAAAACCTCTCTTACTTTTTGCAGGAAACTGTGGTTGCAGATCTCGTTATACATCGTGGAAGTCCCGAGTGGTGGTCCTTCCATGATATCAGTTCATTGGATGTAAATGGATGTGGAGGCTTGGCAGGACCAATGGCCATCATTGTATCCGAGGAAACGCCACGTAGGTTATTAATAGCATATTAGTCTAAAGTCCAAATGAAACAACCCCATAGGAGCTTTAGTCCAGCCTAAGTTTCTGTGATGTGTAGAGTCCATTAATAAAAATATTTTAGAGTCTAGAGTCCGTGAAAAGACAAAATTACCATTAATGAGACAAGGGCTTTGTTTGGCTAACACAAAAAATGTCTTTTTTCATTTAAATTGTCTTAAATGGGACAAGGGCCTTGTTTGGCTAACACAAAATGTCTTTTTTTTTCATGTTTTTCGATCTTGTCGCACTTTCATACGGTATCCTAGGGTTTTAGGCACTTTCATAGGGTATCCTAGGGTTTTAGGATGCACTTTCCTATTATAAGATTTTAGCGGTTTAGGCACTTTCATAGGGTATCCTAGGGTTTTAGACACTTTCATATATAGGGTACCCTAAGGTTTTAGGCACTTTCAGAGGGTACCCTAGGGTTTTAGGTACTTTCAACGCCGGTCAACGCCGGTCAATGCCGGTCCCTTGGTCAACGCTGGGCAACTTTGGGAGGTTTTTTTTTGTAAATCCTGGGCAGAATGTCCTTTAGACTTTACGGAAAAATATTTATGTCCTTATTATAGCAAAAACACTTATAGTATGTCCTCCTACTCAATTTGCCCATTCATTAAAGCTTTTTGCGTAAGTGTTGAGACTTTTGGCAATGTGGTAGTTCTCTAATGAATAATTACTTGTCATTCTAATCATTTCAGAGGGTCTTCTCGGGGACACTCTAAGCAAATTTAGCATCTGGGGCCTCTACATTACTTTTGTACTTGCAGTAGGTCGGTTTATCAGACTTCAGTGCTCTGACCTAAGGATGAGAATCCCATACGAGAACCTTCCTTCTTGTGACAGGTAATAGGATTTGTCTCTGGTCTTGTTCACTCTTTGTATTTTCAGCATCAATAATCTATTATCATGAAAATTTGGTAAATGAAATTATCGTCTATTTTAATTTCTAAGGTCAGAGACGAACGGAATTTGTTGGAACAACTTGCTCAGTTTACCTGGTTGAGACAGAAGGGAAAGTTCCTTTTCTTACAGAACACAGGCCCTAGAGTTAAGAAACATGTCTTGTTGCTCTTTCCATGTATATCATGGACAAAATTCTTATATTAGCCAGAAAGTACCTGAAATAATGAATTTGTGAACATCTCTCCTTTGGCAAAGATCCGTGTCTCTTTTTTTTTTTTTTTTTTATTTGCTAAGGTATAACATTGACAAATTAGTTTAGAGCCTAGAGGAAGACACTATCATATTCGTACTGTATCTCTGCATTACTACTGTATCCCTGGCTATGCTCGTATTGTTTCCAGTTTTTTATTGTCACAACCTAAATTCAGATGAAAATATTTTACATTTGCTGGTTTTTGTGAAGGTTGATTGCCATTTGCGAGGATATATATGCTGCAAGAGCAGAGGGTGAGCTCGGAATTGAGGAGGTCCTCTACTGGACACTCATAAAAATCTACAGGTCACCACACATGTTGCTTGAGTATACCAAAATCGACTAGATTCTGCAAACTCAAAATCGGCCGCACTTGTTACTTGTTAGGATCGATAACTAACAGCAGCATCCAGTTAGTGTGAATAGAATACGAGCTGATACTGACTGATACTGTGTTGACTTTGCTCCAAAAATGGTCTTTGAAAGTGTTAACAAATTGTCAGCACGATTCATGTCTAACCTTCTAGTTTGTTTGGTAAGTGAGGATGTTGAAGATAAAGATGTATCTTCTTTGTTCTGGATTGCGTCGGCTGTTACAGTCTTGAATGTATGTATAATTTTCAGCTGGCACGGGCCGAATTGGGATACCTGGATTCATATAGAGATAATTGATTATAGTTCAATGAAGCAGTTTTCCAGTTTTGAGAATTTTTATGT
>JAOTQK010000001.1:27661062-27671924 GCA_025642025.1 Rhododendron ferrugineum
TAAGGTGGTGTGGATAAGTGTTTTAATGGAAAAAAGACGATGGGTTAATTATTTGGGTTCGATCCTCTAGGGTTCAAATTTTGAACTGGATGGAACAATTGAAATCTGGACCATATATTGAGACAATCAATGGTTAGAAAATCCGAACAATTAATTGTGGCAATGGACTACTCAAATTTGGATTGTCCGGTTCAAATTAAGGATTGGAGAGGATCCGATTCCTAACTACAGTAATTATCTTTCTTAGTTTGAGTTCAATTCAAATCTCCAATTGCTCATGCATTATGCTTTTCGTTCTCCAATAGATTCATGATTCCCTACATACAAAATATTGATGTGGTACAAGCGTCATGCCATTATTATTTTTTAATTACCATCGCAGGAATACAATAGAAAACAAACTAGTGCGCCATTAAATTTATGATCTATAAATTACAAGATTCTTTTTTTAATATATCATTTTTCAATCTGTGAAATACACAGATAGAAATGCAGACTCAATTAAAGGAGACGACAATAACTTGAAGTAGGATATTATTCAGAAGGTAAAAAAGGAAAAGAAAAATACATATCTCAGAGAACACACGTACTCTCATCAAATTACCTCTGATTTAATTGCTCTAACATTATTGGTTTTCATCACAAAAAGTAAGAATATTTTTCCAACAATAAGTACTTAACAAATAACTGAAATAAGAATTTTAACGGGACGGTGCCTTAGTACTTGCAACACTTCACCCTTTTAACTTTGTCTCATACCCAAACAAAAAGTCTACCCCCATCGCTCTCTCTTCCACTGCTCTCAATCTCAATGTCAAAAAGTGTTTCTGAACGGTCCCGAAAATGAAAAAACTCTTTAAGGGAAGATTCAATTTAATTCGCCTTCTGAAACTGTTACTTCTTACATTTTACCAACTATACTAGTTTATTTCCGGACTTGGGGGCTGCTGTGAGTTTAGTATAGCAGGGGACTGCTGTGGTACAAAACTAAGCGACCCTATTCGGTTTGGGTTTTGAAAGAGGTTTTTAAGAGTAATGAGTGAAGAGAGATATAAAGAAAATTTATTAGGGGCTGTATGCAGGAATTTTGAGACCCCGAACAAGCCTGTTGCGTTTTGCATTTTTCTGTCTCTCTCTCTTGTTCCCTCGTTTGGACTAGTTGCGGTATTAATGAACAAAACAAAATCTTCTATCTCTTAGACAAAACCTTACACTGTGCGCCATATCCTAACTGACTAACTGTCGTGGTGGTTAATGAGCGAGTGTGCACAACTTACGTGTGAGGGTGAGGTGGCCTCAAGAATCGCCGGCAAGGAAAAACAAATCTGAGACCTTAGGATGAAGCAAATACGTAAATCTCATGCCAAGATCACTAGGCCAACGCTTCATTTGAAGCTAGACTTATATACTCACATGTAGTAATATCCACATTTTTCATGAATATATAAAGGAGAGAAGATGGTAAGCTCGGGGAGAGTTTTCCCTCCACAGGAAAAAAAGAAAAGAAAAGGAAAATCATGGGGAGAAATATGGGGAGGAGAGAAGTACTGAAGCAGGAGGATTGGAGAAAGGCTAGGTAACAAGGAATTTTAACAGAAATGAATGATAAGGAAGTGGGATGGCTTCTCAACAATTAATGTTTATTGTTTGCATTGAGGTAGTGGTGTAAAGCAATCGATTACGTGGTGCTTGACGACCCAATTCGTTTGAGAAATGGAGCATACTTGTAAATTAGTATAGTAAAATTTTACCTGCCCCGTTAGGCCCATATTTATACTACTAATTCAAAAACTTAGAAACAAAAACTGTTCATAATTGTGTTTTGTTAAAGTTTGCACTTTGCAGGGATTTGACATAAATCAAAGGTCACATTATAAATACTACCCATAATATTTGCCCGGTCATAACAATGATTTAAAATAATGCATTCAATATAATTTTTTTGTAAAGAAAATGTATTATTCTTAAAGTTCTTATTTTGCGGACCGATAAATTTTTTGGGACAAAGTAGTTAATCTATACTTTCATATTGGTGTATAAACTATTAAAATTAATATATGTATAAACAAAAGTTGAGTTAGCTTGGCGGGCTTATAAAGTAATAACCAAAACCATATTTTGACATTTCCTACCTCTACCCCACCGATGCACTTCAACTCAACAAAGCACATAACTGATCATTCCAAATTTTCCAGTAGCCCAAAGAAAAGAAAATGCCATATAAAAGAGGGGGTAAATTACCAAAATTATTATTTTTCCTGTGGGGGCTGTAGAGCCTTTTACAGGCTACCAAATGACAGTAGTGTGATCCATTGTAATTAGAATTTGACGACATCAAACATATTTTGTCGAATTTCTTAGCGGCTACATCAAGACAGGGTAATTTCCTTTTTTAAGTGACAAGGGTAATTTGTAATTTTATTAAACGTGAAGAGACAATCTATAATTTGCAAAAGCCTCGGAGTGATTTTGGTTATTTTCCCGAAAATTTATGAAGAATTGGGTTAGGGTGTTCCAGTTTCAAGAAAAAGAAACTTTTAGAAAATGAGGGCAATTTTAAGTTTAAAAATTATGTGTTTACGTAAATAATTGTTCTACCAATATGGATCTTATTTGATAGATTGAGATTTTTTAAACGGTGAAAAAAAATTAAAAAATTATTTTTATTATATTTAAAAAATAAGGTTTAAAAAGAAAGGGAAACGGCAGATAGCCGGTTAGGTTCAAATTTTCTCTAGTCTCGCCGGCTAAAATTCCACAGTCGTTGGGTTGGCTTCCGCGAGACGACGGCGATGGCGGACGACGACGATATCATCGCGAAGCTCGAGGAAACCACCAAGGACGCTGCGCGCCACCAGCTGGAGACCCTCCGTGCCATCCTCGAGCGCAACGCCGGCGTAGGTTATCTCCACCCCCACCTACGGAGCTGTCCTGCGCCCGTCGACGCCTCTACTTTCCGCCGCGCCGTTCCCCTGTCTTGCTACGATCACTACGCCGATCACATCTCTCGGTTAGCCGATGGCGGCGCTCTTGATGGCGATCATGGTCAACGTTACCTCTCTGTTGACCCCTTGGTCTGTTTCTTCTACAGGTACTTCTCATTCACACTTGAATTGGAATGAGAAAGAAACGATTCAATTGGACTACTAAATTGAAGGCTACGATTTTACTAGGTTTCTTGAACGTTTACTTTGTGCTGTTTCGCAGTTCAGGGACAAGTTCCATGAAGCCAAAATTGATCCCTTACTTTGATTCAGTGCCATCCAAAGCCATCTCATTTTTGGCACACCAGGGCAGTGCTGCGATTCTTCGGCGGTAACCTCATTCTTGTAAACTTAATTACTGTATTTTTTTGTTTTGTGTGTTTTGTTTGTGTTTTTTTGAATTTTTGTTAGATTCGTGTGATGTTTTTTGGATTAATCATCCGTCTCGTCTAAAAAGTATAAAATTATGACCGAAAGTAAAAAAAAAAAAAATTCATTAAAGACGAAAAAAGTATCAAACAGTTATCTTATTTGTTAAGTGTCAGTCTTATACTTTTCTGATTTGTCTCGTCGAGGCGAACGATTAACGCCAAAAATTACGACAAAAGCTAAACAAAAAGTTACGAAAAGTAAAAAATACCGAAATGAGTTTCATACTTTAAGTTTATAAGAATGCAGCCTAACTTATTATATCTGCCACATTTTTGCATATTTACAATGATTAATGAAAAGTTGAAGATTTTTGATAGATAAATTTCGCATGTGGTGTAATTCTTACCTCCTAAACTTTTCTCTTAGGTTATTCCCTCCAAGACCCTCGGTCGATAAGTTTCTATGGTTCATTTACGCTGGTAACGTAACGGACACAAGAGGTGGATATAAGGCTATGGCTGCCTCGGCATTCCCGTTCCACAGCAATAAGTCTAACCCGTCTCACTTTCTCTCCATGTCAGTCAGCCCAAAAGAAGTTATTTTAGGTTCAGATGTTGAGCAACAAATGTACTGCCACCTTCTTTGTGGTTTAAGGCATTCCAATCTAGTTGATGGGATTAGAGCACCGTATGCTACTGGTTTAGTTAGAGCAATTCGCCTTCTGGAATCTAAGTGGGAGCAGTTATGCCAGGATCTTGAATGCGGGTGTCCTAGTTTGGGGATATCTGATGTGTCAATGATAAATTCTGTTACTGAGGTTCTTTGCGGGCCTCAACCAGAACTGGCAAACAGGTTTCGATCAATTTGCAAAGAAGACAATTGGGGAGGCATTTTATGCAAGTTATGGCCAAATGTTCGTTATATCAAATGTGTATCGACTGGAAGTATGGAGCAATGTTATTTACAAATCAAGTACTATGCAGGAGAGATACCCGTGTTAGGCGGAGACTACTTTGCTTCAGAATGCTGTGTTGCTATTAACTTGGATATTTCGCAACCTCCAGAGCTAACCAGATACACTATCTTGCCAACTGCTGCCTATTTCGAGTTTATTCCATTTGATAATGACAAGATGAGTGTTAGTGGTGAAGAAACAGTGGATGTTTCTGGTGTTGAGGTGGGCAAGATGTATGAGGTCGTGGTGACTACGTATAGGGGACTGTACCGATACCGTTTAGGTGATATTGTGGAAGTTGTTGGCTTCTATGGTTCATCCCCACAAGTTTCGTTTGTGACAAGAGCTCCTAAGAATTCTGGTGAGATCTTGACAGAAGGAAACTTGATATCGGCCATGAAAATTTTTGATCAAGTACTGAAAAATGAAGCAATTATGGAGACAACAGAGTTTGCCTGTTTCTTAGACTTGGAGTTGGACCCGAGGCAGTTGAAGGTTTATGTAGAAGTGAGAGACCCATCTATATTTTTGCGGCAGGAGCTGGTTTTAGTTCTTAAAATGTGTTGTTCCTCTCTTGAGGATGGCTTCGGAGTTATGTATAATCTAATGAGAGCAAGAGGTGAAGTTGGGCCAATGTTATTGTACATTGTAAAACCTGGTAGCTTTGCTAAAATTTTGGAAATGGCTATTGAAAATGGAGCACCGGCAAGTCAATATAAACCGCCCAGAATTATAAGGAGTCGCAATATTGTGGATTTGATGGAAGTCTCTGCTGTTGTGACTGTATGCTCTGGTTCATTTGATGGTTAAGATTTGAGGGTCACGATGATCTCCAATTGTTGGATTTTTCCCAGTGAAAATGTTATGTTCATGTCAAATGAGAAGTGATTTTGTAAGTCACTTTCATACCTTCTTTTGTATACGACAAACCTTGTTTATTGTACGACGTACTTCTATGTAAATCCTACAGAGCTTGACATGTGTTCTGCTCATTTGAGATCAATAATATCTGCTTTCTGTGTAGATAATGAAGTATCGTGGATTTAGTTTCAGTTGTTGCACCCATTAAGTTTATGAAATTGGAACATATTGGTGTTTTGTATTTCGTCACTGATATCTTTGATAATTGGTTCTTTACAATGTCTCTGTTGATCAGCAAATGTCTATTGAAAAATTTCAACAGAAAAATGCTACTTTGGTTGCTTGCAAACTGGGGATTTAAACCAAAACTTTCAGAAAGCAGAGGCAAAAAGGTAAGCTACATGTAAATCCTTGACCTATTAGGGTAGCCCAGCAGTTTAAGGTTGTTACTATGATCAATCCTAAAACCGGAGGTCTTGTGTCAACTCCTGCTGGTAATGCCTTGGATTATCCAATACCTGTAGCTTGAGGGTGGTTGCAGGTATCTGGGGTTTAGCCCATAAGGTGGGTTCAAAGTGGCCCTGCCATGGAGGTTCCTCATCACAAAAATATGAAAGATAGACATGCAAAATGCAAACCAACTACGGTGAGTTTTATTTACCCAAAAAAAAAAACGGTGAGTTTTGCAATCCCTTGACATTTAGGCATGCCTTTGATACTGATTAGGGTATTTCAAAGTCGTGAAAGAAAATCAGCATCGTCTATTCTATATTTCAACTGTGTCAACAACCACATCCTCAAAATGTAGTCTCCAGAGTCCATATTACCAACTACTTTGGAACTTACAGTTTTTTACTAAAGGAAACTAGGTTCTAGGTTGGTCAAGTGGAATAATGTCCGAGACATTTATATGTTCTTTCAAGCTTGTGTTATTTGAAATTTAGACAGATCTCCATTATAAGTAGCGATTTAGGCTGGATTTAGCTCATCAATTAAAAAGGTGACTTGGTCAAAACTCATACCCTCCTATCCAGCTTTTGTTATTGAATCACATACGGGCAGGCATGTGTATGCGTGTGTATATGAGTGGGATCATGTTTCTCTTGAAGCATTAGTTTGAAACATAACTACCAATTTGTGAGAGGTTACATGAGATGCCATGGATTTGGACTAGGAAAATTCCTTAGTAAACCGACTTTCGTCCAATAGCTTCTGTTGATGAGCTGACTTAGTGCTGAGAGAAGACCGGGGAAAAAAGTCTTCCTGAAAAATATACAAAAGACTAAAAAAAATATAAAACATTTAACATCTTTAAGATTTCCATGTACAAGCCTATATGCCTATGCGAGAAGTATTTAAGATAGACATAATGTCCTTGGAGACATAAAGTGAACCTTGACCAATTCAATTCCCTTTCAGAAACATTAGCCTTTGAGACAGGTATAGCTAAACTGTTTCAATACTGAAAATCTGAGATTCATCTATCAATCAAACAACACCCTTGGGGCTTTTAACCATTTTCTCTCCATTGAAAAATTGAATGGAGTACTCAAAATTTCAAATTAGTACCTCTCTGAAAGTAATTTCTCTCCCTTCTGGTATTCTTAAGCATTGATGGCAGCTTGTATTTCTTCCAAAGTTCTCCCTTTCGTTTCAGGAACCACTTTAACAATAAACACGATGGCCAGTGCGTTAATTGCAGCGTAAAGGATGAATGTACCTGATAACCACATAATCAAGCGGTAAATCTACAGCTCTTAATATTCATAAAAAATAACCTTAGCTTGTGCTGCTATAATTATGACGAGGAAGATATCGATAATAAAGTGGGAAAGGTTGCCTACAGTAGTCTTTCAGACTCTGCTTTAAGCAAAAGTTTTGTGCACTAAGTAGGGTCTTTTACAGCATCATTGCACTATTTTGCTTCTAATTTTTGCACAAAACATAATGTTGCTCGTTATCTAATTTTCTTACCATAAGAGCTCCAGGACATGAGATAGTTATAAGTGTAGGACACTAGCCATGCAATGAACCAATTCACCAGTGTTGCTAGGCCTCCAGCTACTCCTTTGATGTTTATAGGAAATATCTACAGTGGGAAAGAAAACTTATGCTTGTTGAAATCATCAAATTATCGTCACGTTGATGTTTCTGCAGTTTTACGTACCTCAGACATTACAACCCACGGAACTGCTCCCATTCCTATCGAAAATGATCCTATGTATACCTGGGCAAGAAATACAACTTTTAGTAGTTAGAAGGGGGAAAAGTTAAAAACAATATTGTAACGTATATAGGTAGAAATTTTGGTATCATAGAGTTGATAATATTACCAGTATGCCAGTTACAGCTAGTATGGGTGATGCCTCAAGTGCTAGTTCATGAACCTGGTCCACACAAGGATTATAGACCAAAACTTGCATAAATAGTCTATCATAATTATTGATTGGCAATCACCTTGAGATAGAATGAAATTGCTGTCAGCATACAACCTAGGACCAATCCCGATGCAGAAACCTAGAATTATAAAATGTAAAACATTTTAGTCAAGGAATAATGCCAATAGCATATTGAAGCTGTTGGAGTTTGTCCCACTTCGGTTAATTATCTAGTCCAAAACTAGTATATGAGCATGGGCGGCCTCTCTCTCATTGCCAATTGGTATTGAGTTGGATGTTTTAACAGAAGCTAATAGTATTTTATGGTTGGTTTACCAGTAAGAGTGGTTTTCTTCCAACTTTGTCTATGAAGGGTGCACCTAGTGCAGTAATAGGCACCTGCAAAACAAATGCCACTTAAACCAATCAATCAATGTTATGTGGAAATAATTGGGTCTCCATGAAACTGAGGGACTTAAAGTTGGGAACCTGAATACACGCATAGATTATCGTTCCAAGGTTGGAAGGAAATCCTGCATGAATATATAGCTACTGTCTAAGTTATAAGCTACAAAGTAGAAATCACATAAACTTGACTGTTAAGCTTAGCAGTTCAATTTGCAAATAAAATATGGGAAACAGAGGTCCTCTTCCTTTTTTCCCGCATATCTATGTGGTAAATGAGAATTGCCATACTTTAAGTCTGTTTACCTGCTGCCTCGAAAATACTGGTGACATAAAAGCAGATTCCATTGATTCCCCCCAGTTGTTGACAGACCATCAGTCCAACTCCAATCTGGTAAAGAGAAAACAGTAGTAAAAATAGATTACATCTTGGTATCAAGCTTTGTAGAATGAGAATTCCTCTCAATATGTTGGAGAAAGGAAAATAAAATTACAGTGACTGAGCGCAAGTATCGTCTTTGAAACAAATCCAACACTTTGGCTTTTGGAAGCCGTTGAAGAGTGTCTATATAATCCTGTAAAGTAATGACACAATCTGTGTTATTGTCCGAATTCTATAACACATTACGAATCAAGACTCAAGACTGGAGTTTGGATTTTAGAAGTACAAACTTGGATCTCTGCTGCCTCCTGAGATATATCAAAATCCTTTCCCCGCAGTTTCTGTAATGCAGATTCAAATTCTTTCTCCTTTTCCACCTTTGCCTGCATTGTTTTTTCAACCCTCACCAATTCACACCTCTCTCTATGCAAGGACCACGAGAATACTTGAGAAACATTTTTGCTTTTCAATTTCTTACCAACCATCTGGGAGACTCTGGGATGAGAAATAGACCCAATAGCACAATTGCACAGGGAATTATTCCTGCAAGCACTTTATATGTCAGCCCTTTCATATTAACTCTCTCACAAATATTCTCTAGTTTAACCATGTTTCTAGCAATTTTCTTGTAGCAATTGAATCTTCTTTTCTTTGTTGGCATGTTTTATCATCGAATTACCTGATAACGCTAAAGCCCTCCATGTGATCACCGTCCCAATTATGAAGGAAACAGACACACCAGTACAAATCATAACCTGTAGAATAATTAGGAAGAGATCAGATATGATTTCGTTTATGTATATTCTTGTAAACTTTGTGTTTGTTCTACCTGGCATGAGAAAAACAATGTTAGCTCAGAAATCCTTTTAATTTATCTCTTATCATGTGCTATTTAAGTAGAGTGAAATGATAAATGTGATCATGGGTGTAATTTTACCTGATTTAGGGTTGTCAATCCTCCTCGCAGATTCTTGGGTGCTATTTCGGCAATAAATACCGGTACCTTGTTGTCCATAACAGTGTTGTTAAGCGTGTAAAAGTAAGTTGCTTGTTTCTAATCACACGGAATGAATTACTACAAGAAGAAAGAGAATGTACCACGTAGGAAAAGGCTCCCATTCCGTATCCTGTTGCTAGTCTTCCAATGTCCAAAGCTAAAGCACCCTTTTGTAATAAGACGAAGACAGACTTATCATGTGTCTGCGCTCTTAACACACTCACACTAGGGAGAAAGGCACAAATTACTTCGTAGAGAATAGGATGGTTAACCTAATTAAGATGGTACAAACCTCAGCAAAGTAAATGGCTAGCCAGCCGGCAACACAGAAAGCGCTTGAAATTCTCATTGCCTGCATACGTAGGATATTCAGAAAACAGTTAATTTTGGTGTTTTCAGATAAAGAGGAACTCCTAGAGATTCTCATGGTTTATCCCCTTCGGCTTACCCATTTGCGACCGATGAAATCAGCAATGGGACCAATCGTAATTGCACCAATCATTGCACCGAAAGTCAGTATGGAGCCAAACAATGAGTACTGCATACAAAAAGGTAAGGAGAGTTCAAAAGATGAAGTTAGAATATTTTCGAAACTTGCATTGATATACTGAAAAAGCTGAAACTAAATATGTCCACAGATGTGGGGATCTGCCATCACAAGTGCATTGGATGTTCATATACATACTTTCTCACCAGGTTCCAGTCCATCTTCTTCAAATTTCATTCAAAATTTGGAAAACCAGTTTGGTCATTATGTTATCATCTATTGTTAAACACATGAACTATTTAGGACATTGCTTCCACTCTGGACTGTTCTTTGTTGTGAGAGAAAGAAGGAAAAGTGTGTAGGGTGTTGTATTAACAATAACACATAACAATCTTATTTATATAGACATGATACCAAACTGCAACACAGCATCACTAAACCTGTCAAACCAAGCTCGAGGGGACTGCTTAAGACCATAGAGGGCTTTGCGAAGGCGACACACCTGAGAACACTCCCCCTGAGCAACAAACCCAGGAGGTTGCTCCATATACACCTCCTCTAGCAGGTCACCGTGTAGAAATGCATTCTTAACATCCAACTGAAACAAGGGCCAACTAAGATTGGCAGCCATAGAAATAAGAATGCGAACAGAGTTAATCTTGGCCACTGGTGAGAAAGTCTCGGCATAATCAACGCCATTCGTCTGGGTATAGCCTTTGGCCACCGTTCTACTATGCCATCCGGATTATACTTGACGGTAAATACCCACCGACATCCAAATGTAGACTTTCCTGGTGGAAGAAAAACCAACTCCCAAGTACCATTGTCATGAAAAGCAGACATCTCAGCCTCCATAGTTGTCCCCCACTCAGAAACAGATAAGGCCTCCTGAACAGTGTTAGGAACAAAAATAGACGAAACAAAAGTAGTAAAAACACGAAGGGACGGAGGCAGGTGATCATAGGAAACAAACTGAGCTATAGGATGAGATGTGCAAGACCGAATACCTTTGCGAAGAGTTATAGGAAGACCAGGTGATGG
>JAOTQK010000001.1:27697519-27716116 GCA_025642025.1 Rhododendron ferrugineum
TTCATACCCCCAAAGAAAACAAATAGATGAATTAGGGGAAAAAAAAAACTCAAAGCTTAGGCCAAAGATATAGCACATCAAGGACACCGAGCGAAAGTATAAAAAATTGCTAAAATTTACGAGAGCGATGTAAAAAGAGAAGCCAATAATCTATATACACGACTGACTCCCTTTTGCTTTCTTCTGCTATTTCTTTCCGATGACACGAAAACTGTCTCTTGGGAGGTCAAACCTTTTTCTTTCTCTCTATGTACGGTTTTTAATAAAATTTTCTCCACTTATTACATATTTTTATCTATTTCCCCCTATTTTTATCTATTTCCCCCTACTCGTTACCTATGGGAACGAAGGAAAGAAAAGGAAAACAAAGAGATTTCCTCTTCTTTTGTTTTGATTTGAGAGGAAAAAGAGAAAGAAAATAGTCAATCAAAAAATTATGAACAATAATTTTTTCTCTAAATTTTCCTCAAACTTTTCTTATTAAATTTTCTTTCTTCATTTTCCAAACGTACCAAACACCCCTCTCTCAAAATCCATATATATATATATATCAATTACTCTCTCTGGGTATTTTTGAATTTTCTGGGAAAAAAGAGAGAGAAAAAAATGGAGGAAAAAAGATGGCCAGAAGTAGTAGATTTTACTTACAGCAGAGAAACAGGCGGAGTATAAAGAGGACTGGGGAAAGAGAGAGAGAGAGAGAGAAAAATCTTGAAGTCAAACCTAAACAGACGTGAACAACAACAACTACAACTAGACAAAACCGAGTAGAAAAAAATCCTGTTGGTTTCCAGGCGTGCGGTGGTCAGATTGGATGATCGAAGCCGATCGGGGATGGTCGTCGGCTACGGCGGCGGAGGCCGGTGGTGGAGTAGTTGCTGAGTCGGTGGTTGGGAGGGGTGGTGGTTTAGGTGAAGGATATGAAGAAGGGGAAAGGTAGCAAGAACAGTGGGGGCCTTTTGCCCAATTCGTTGAAGATTATATCGTCTTGTATCAAGACTGTGTCGACGAATGCTAGCACCGTCGTCCGCTCCGCCGGCGCTTCCGTCGCCGCTTCTATTTCTGCTTCCCCCGATGATCGTAAAGATCAGGTCTTTTTTTGTAGTATTTTTGTTGCTAAGCTTGAATATTCAAATTTGATTTTACTTGCTTCTGGCGGATATTATATGTTTAGGACTTAATTATGGCGTACTCATGCTACTAAGTGAATAAAGAAACGAAAATCGTGATTCATTTCTTTGATTACTGTATTACAAGTAGGGGCGATAAACAAACCGAACGAGCCGAACAATTGATTGTTCTAAGTTTGGTTTGAAAGACCTTGGCTCGTTTATGAGACGAACAGATTTCAAACGAGCTTTATTTGATCACAAATCTACCTCAAGTAGCTTGAATTTTCTAAACATGGTAAGTAAGTCGAGCAGTAGTTTGTTCGGGCTTGGTACGAAGGCTTAACAAGTTTGAAAATGATGTTCAAGCTTGGTTTTTTTATGCAACAAATCGATCTCAAATGGATTTTAAAGGAGCGAACACGAGCTCGAACTTGAGTAGTTTGGTTCGTGCCCTGATTACAAGAGCTATGTTACAAATATATTACGATTGGGTAGCTGTTGTGGGTGCAATCCTTCTGGTGTTATTTTCAAACATTAGGCTTATTTTGACCATCTTCAAACATGTACTGCCATTTGTACTTGATTTAAGTAAAAATATTGAGTGCATTAGTACATTTGATATGAAGCACTTCAATAGGTGTACTTAAATTTGAGCACACATAGAGTAAAAGCTTTCATTGGTAGAACTGATGAAATTTTAAAAACAACAAACAAGCCTTGGAAATTTGAACTTTGGAGTACTACAAAAAGATGAGTGAACTAATTTTGTTACGAGGACAAGTTAAATAAGTGGAAACGTATTTGGGGTATCTAAGTATTTTATAATGAAATCCAAGTTTGAGTATGGTCTGTCGATGCCCAGCAGGATTGAGTTGTTTTTGTTTTGTGAATGGATAGGAGAAATATTGAATTCCAATACTTTTGTATGCGGTACTTTCAAGTTTCAAGTACCTATTCAGATGAATTTCCTTTGAAATAGGCAGGAACTTGTGGATTAAGTAGTTTTATCTCTAGATCTGTTCTACCCCAAGCCTTCTTTGCAATGTCTTGTTAATAGCTCTTAGCTCCTGGTAATTCTGGCTGTCTAGGAAACATTTGCTTCCCCCTCCCTGCTCCATGTGGGAATTATTCACATGTCCCATTTCAGCTAAATCTTTTTATACTTGAACTGTTTTGTCACCGCCTCCTTTGAAATTTGTAGTCAAGAAAGGGTTTACATACATGACCATCAGACCATGAGCTGAATCAAATGTATGGACCACATCAAGAATTGCAGCCACTTAGTGACGCGGATTCGTAGAACTTCAATTTTTTATTTCCTCATTTAGTTATCAGGTGTTTCATACTGGTACATATCACATAGATCATGTTGAGTTGTCAATTTCCAGGATTAGACTAATTGAACTCTTATTTGGATCTTGCAATGCAATACTTGCCTCAGTTACTGGGACTGGACACTATTTTTTGATTTTAGAGTTTCTCTCCCTTTGTTTTTCATTTCAGTTCATTAGCCTGGATGTAGTTCTAAACTTGTATTAGTGTACAGGTAACCTGGGCTGGCTTTGATAAACTAGAACTTGGTCCCACGACCTTCAAGCACATTCTTTTACTTGGCTATCAGAATGGTTTCCAAGTCTTTGATCTTCAGGATGCCACTAACTTCAGTGAATTGGTGTCGAAGCGTGATGGTCCTGTCACATTCCTACAGATGCTGCCAATACCGGCAAAATCCGAGAGTGGTGAAGGATTCAGGTCATCGCATCCTTTACTGTTGGTTGTTGCAGGGGATGAACCCAATAGCTTAAGCCCTGATGAAACTAGGTTCCATTTGGGCAGAGATGGTACTGTGGAGCATCAGTCAGTGAACTATGCCAACTCTCCGACTGCTGTTCGCTTTTACTCTCTCAGGTCGAACAGTTTTGTGCAGGCGCTAAAGTTTCGGTCAGCTGTGTGTATGGTTAGGTGTAGTTCTCGGATAGTAGCTGTCGGACTTGCTACACAAGTAAGCTCTCGCTTATTTTGACATTCATGACCTAAAAAATAAACTGACAACTGCGAGTTTTATTATTTTAAGTTAAATGACTACGCATACAACGAGCATAGAGGTCGAGGCTTGACATGAAAGAACATGCCCCCGACGTTATAGGTGTGGGTTGAAGTTATAGGAGTCAACTTTTGGGTAGGTGGTATAACCAACGAGCATCAAACCATATTACACATATAGATTCATGAAAGTTTCCGTAGACATCGAATGATAAATACTCTAGTTCTTGCATTTCCGTTGAAAAGCATAGTAGGGGATTGGCGATTTCATGAATTTGTCTTAGCTTTATGGTTTTGTTTTCAGTGAATTTGAATAATAAGCAGCCTGGCAGCTAAAAACGATTGAACTACTATTTTTCATGCTCGATGGGTGAGGTGCACCTATCTTAGATTAATTTTCTTGGAGAAACTCTTGTTCAGGAAACTATATCTACTGACTTCTTCTATTATGCTCGGTGGCAGATATGTTGTGTTGATCCTATCACACTTGAGATTAAGTTCAGTGTCCTCACTTATCCCATGCCTCAAATCGGAGGACAAGGGTCAGTTGGAGTCAATTTTGGATACGGTCCAATGGCGTTGGGTCCTAGGTGGTTAGCTTATGCTACTGACAATCCACTTGTATCAAACACTGGTCGCTTAAGCCCAAGAAACCTTACTCCCTCTCCAGGTGTTAGTCCATCAACATCACCTGGCAGTGGAAATCTGATGGCTCGCTATGCAATGGAATCCAGCAAACAGCTGGCTAATGGTATAATCAATCTGGGTGACAAAGGGTATAAAACTCTGACTAGATACTGTCCAGATCTCCTTCCAGATTCTCCAAGTTCTCCAGTATCACCGAGTTCAGGCTGGAAAGTTGGTAGGCTCACAGCTTCTGAAGTGGAGAATGCAGGAATGGTCAGTTCTTAGTGATGTGAACTCGTACACACTCCCTGATTGAAATTGGAAAACGCAGAGTTTCTACTTCTGAAAAATGGAATATGCTGCTATTTCTGAAAATTGAAATTTCCACTTTTCGCTGAAAAGTCACTATGTGTTAGTTTTTTTGTTCTGTGCAAGAATTAATGTTAGTTTCTGGTTTTAATGGTTGGTTGCAGGTAGTTGTGAAGGATTTCATATCTCGAGCTGTTATATCACAATTTAGGGCTCATACCAGTCCCATATCCGCGTTATGCTTTGATCCCAGTGGAACCCTTCTGGTTACTGCTTCAGTTCATGGAAATAACATAAACATCTTCCGTATCATACCATCTTGTATGCATGCTTCAGGCAATCAAACCCATGATTGGAGCTCTGCACATGTGCATCTTTACAAGCTGCACCGTGGAATAACAACAGCTGTAAGTAGTCATTTAGTACTCAGATTTTTTATTGTTGTTTTGCAGGATTGTCACTGAATGTTTCATCTTTCTTTTCCTGTTTTTTATTTGACAGATCATTCAAGATATTAGTTTTAGTCATTATAGTCAATGGGTTGCTATTATTTCGAATAAGGGGACTTGCCATATATATGTTATGTCCCCTTTTGGTGGTGATGCTGGCTTTGAAACTCTTAATCCTCATGGCGAAGATCAATCTCTTTATCCAGTTTTAACTCTACCATGGTGGTCTACTTCATCTTTCAGTATTAATCAGCATGATTCTCCACCGCCCCCGCCTGTTACCCTATCTGTTGTTAGCCGCATAAAAGATACCAACTCCGGGTTGCTTAGTTCAGTTACCAATGCTGCTTCTTCAGTGGCAGGAAAAGTTTCTGTTCCATCTGGTGCTGTTGCTGCTGTTTTTCACAGCAGCATATCTCGTGGTTTTCAAGACATTCAGCCAAGGGCTAACCCGTTGGAGCATCTGTTGGTTTATACTCCATCAGGTTATGTTGTTCAATATGAACTTCTGCCACTAATCGGAGTAGAACTGAGTGACAATGGTTTAAGAACTCGGTCGAATTCCTACATGCACACCCCAGATGATGAATTAAGGCTGAAGGTTGAACCTGTTCAATGGTGGGATGTGTGCAGACGATCAGATTGGCCAGAGAGAGAAGAATCTATTTCTGGGACTACCCTTGCTAGACAAGAAGTTGCAGAGATGATTGGTGATTGCTATAAAACTAAGCTTCCAGATGTGAATGAGAGTCTTGGGGGAAAACAGTTGGTGAAAGTTGATTCGGTAAAGCCCCATGAGAGATCCCATTGGTACCTATCTAATGTAGAGGTGCAAATTAACTCTGGGAGGTTACCAATATGGCAAAAATCCAAGGTAATTTTTTACTCATTAGACTTCTGGCACCTTTATATTTTATTCTTTCTATTGGTTATGATCCGTTGTTGTGGATTTTAGATTCGTTTCTACACAATTACTCCTCCAAGAATCAATGGTTATGTGGGTGGGGAGCTGGAGATTGAGCAGGTTCCATTTCATGAAGTGGAAGTAAAACGGAAGGATTTATTGCCTGTTTTTGATCATTTCCATAGCATCAAGTCAAATTGGAATGACAGGTGATGGCCGTTTTATTTGCTAAGTTGATTAGTGTCTTGTCTTGGATGCTTTCACACCTTGCTGATAATACATGTAGTATGTATTGCTTGGTGCCACTAAGAACGTGCTTGCCTGGTGATTAATGCAGAGGGCTATGGGGAGGAACATATCCCAATGCTTCATCATTGGGGCTCCATCAGGTCAGAGAGAAGGTCACTGAAGAAACTGTTATTTGTCATTCAAAGCCAGCATCACTAAGCTCCACTGAAAGCTCAGATGGAGGAGGTAAGACATAAGTTGCACTGTAATGCTAGAGTACATTTCTTAAAACTGCTGTCAAAATGTGGAATGGGTAGATATGGTTACATTTAATAGTTGTGTCATGCATTGATCCTTCCGGTATTCTGCCGATGAACATTATACTTCGACATGCTGCCTGTGACCTTCTTTTCTGGGTTCATTTCCCATTAAAAGAGATGGAGCCTTTGATAATGGACGAAGGATATTTACTACTGCAATTTTTGTGATAGTGTCTCATTCTTTCTTGGATCCTGAGACATAGCACTCATTCTATTCCAAAATTTCCTCCAGGATCATCGAGAAGAATGGAGAACTTTCTTGATTTGGACCAAGTGAATGCTGAGAAGCCTATGACACATATCAGTGATTCTATGAATATGTTCACCCCGGAAAGAAGGGGGAGTACGAACGTTGAATCTGCCCTACTGCGACAGAAGTCCTTGCCTTCTGAACATTCAAATAACACTTATTCTCTTGCTGATGGCTCGAACAAAAATGGGTTGTCCTCGGAAGAGCACAACGTCCCTTCTGGTGCAACAGTTCCAGACACTTCTTTGATGAAGTCAGATGACTTAATTTTAACTGCTGAACAATTTGATTCGGCTATGAATGTAAATGAAGGGGGTTCTAAACCTTCTAGGCTGCAAAATCTGGTGGAGTTTGAGCCGTTTTTTCAAGAGGGTTATTGCACAGCATTGGACGTCGATGGACGCTGCAGGTTAGCTGAAGAAGTAACTGATGCTGTGGACTGCAGCGAGAAACAGTTTCAGAGAGAAAACCCAGACGATGATGATTTGCTTGGTGGCATGTTTTCCTTCTCCGAGGAAGGTAAGTTTGTGAAGTTACTTACTGCTTCAGCTTCCTGATGAGGGAAGTAACGGCTGGAAGCTATATTAGTTCACAAGCTTCCAGTTTCCTTTTGAATTGTGTATAAGAATTCAATAGGTTCCCATTTTTTTAATGCAGGTTGATTCATAGCTTCCATGAGGAGTGAGAGGAATGTCATTGCATTTCGAATGTTGTCGAGGTGGCCTTATACAACATTCTGGATAGATTGGGGTGAGAAAGTACGTGATCCTCTCTCTCTTCCTTGCTCGCTCCCTCGATCTATTTTGTACAGTTTGTATATTGGGAAACAAGATTCATGGAGGGTCTATCATTTGTTTAGGAATGGAGGATAAAGTTTGAATTCCGGAACTAAGATTTGGTTTGGCAAGATGCGTGTATAGATGATTGCAGTGTGACCAAGTTCTCTCCCAAGCCGTGTAACAATATTTTGTTTCTTTAACAAAAAAAAGAAAGAAAGAAAGAGAAGATGTGAAATGAGAAAAATGGAAAAACATTATGGTGATGAAGTATTTGCTTTATTCCTCAAAATTGTTTCTCGGTGTGTTGTGTTCTCTCTCTCTCATCCATTAGCAATGAGCTAATGGTGCAATACCACCAGAAAAGGGCTGTGGCTTGTGAACGACCCCTTGAACTACCATCCCCCCTCTATTCGAGTGAACTAATTATGAACAAAAAGGATCAAAGATAATACTAGTTCAATACTGCTGATTAATTTGCCTGATATATATGGTGGATTATGAGGTCATATTTGATAACATTTGTAATTCATGTTTTTGTTTTTTGTTTAGTGGTTTTAATAAGGAAATTGAATTCTACACTTTCTTTTTTGCCATCTACACTCATTTTTTTGGATTTTAGTGTTGAAAATATATGTAATTTTTTTGCTAGAAGACAAAAAAGAGAGTGTAGATGTAAAAAAAAAGAGTGTAGAATTCAATTTCCTTTAATAAATGCAACAACATTTTGTTCATACTACAGTGCTAAATTTTGACGTTCGAAATGAAAGAAACAACAGTTCTCACCAAATCTTCCAAATGTGGTTTAATTTGTTTTCGAAACATGTTTCACTCTTTCTACCATACACAACCACTTAGCAACCAATTCCCGCCACTCCCACCTCCGGTGCCTCCCCGCCTATAGTGACCTCTTCTGCCAACCCTCTAATGGCTCCCTAATTTCTCTGACTGTTTCGACAACTCCGGGCCAAAACTCCAATTGACTATTTTGGCAACTCTTCGACCACTCCCCTCACCTCACGCGACTCCCTCCCCTTCAACGCTCCTTCACTTGAACCAAATAAGTTTTTGAACATTTACGACCGCACTAACACACTTTCTATTTTTCTCTATAGAAAATTATTAATTATAAACAAGAAAACAAAATTTTAAAAACTTTACCAAATAGAGCCTATTAAAAAATGGAAAAATATGGTTGTGAATATGTGAAGAGACCATGCCCAAGAAGCCAGACAAGGGAACAAAACTAGCCTTATAAAATGCCAACCCACAACAAAGGAGAAACGTTCGGATAATTTTGAGCCTTTTTTTGGGGGTAAGTTTTAGTCTCCCATTCCATTTTGACAGACCACTAATTTAAAGTTTATTGTTTTCCCTTTCAAAACGTGCTTGAGTTATCAAGATTCCCCGTATATATTCTCAAAAAACCCATTTTCTTGAGATGCTTCTGTTAGATCCCTCGATTTTCCGAGTGTGTTTTGAGTAATCCCTGTGACAAAGACAGGCGTGAGGCCAAGCAATCCTTCAAGCAGCCATGGATTTGGTCAGTCAGATGCAGAGACAGTTCGTTGACTACAAAAACTCTCTTTTCCGTGAGGTCAGTGTTGGGTTTCTTTCTTTAGGCTTAATAGTTTCAAGGGAGTTTCAATTTCTTTTGCTTGGATTGGGGTTTTGTAACGATGGGTTTGTTTTCCGTTGGGAAAAGGGTTTCTTGGATGATCAGTTTAAACAGCTTCTGCAACTGCAAGATGAGAGCAACCCAGGTTTTGTTGTTGAAGTAGTCTCTCTTTTCTTTCAAGATTCTGAGAAGCTACTCAACAATTTGGCCACTGCTTTGTAAGAATGTTTTCCCATACCCTTTCACTTTCTATGGGTATTTTGCTTATGTTTCTGATATCTGGGTCTAGTTAGGATTAATGGGGGTTTTTCCACTCTTCTTGTCTGGATTATATAGACAACAACAGATTGTTGATTATAAGCAGGTTGATGCCTATGTCCACCAGTTCAAGGGTAGTAGTTCCAGGTATTTGTTCATGCTTTTGGTAAATTCTTAGTATGTCTTCTGGTTTGACTACGAATGGGCTTTTTAATCTTGATTTTTTCCCTCATGGATGCTTTTAATGGTGAGCTGCGTCATTTCTTTACCAGAAATTTATGTTCTATTTGTGGGAAATCTTAAAAGAGATATCGAAATTAAACTGTGCTCCCAACGAGTTGTAATTGGTCAACAAATTATTTGTACCCTCCTTTTTTATGAAGTGGTTGATTGATATTTTATTTTATGGTTAACAGCATAGGGGCACTGAAAGTTAAAAATGAGTGTGTTGCATTCAGAAACTACTGTGATGAGAAGAACCGTGAACGGTGAGTTTGCTTTACACTAACAGGCATGTTTTCTTTGTTCAAGGTAATGATCTATACAGGGTGTTTGATGTGGATTATTTGCTTCAGCTTATGGCCTTTTTTCCCCCTCAAAGCCTTTCCAAACAACTTTTAAAATATGGCTTTTGAGATTCTCCATTTTGTTGCTTTGTAGCTCTTGCTTTTCGATAATCGTCATTTTTTCACAGGTCAGTTGCAATAAAACTCTTATTTGTCTATCAAATTCCTTTGCCAATTCATGTTGGGAAAAAATAGTCTGTGGGGGAAACCTAGTATCATGTGTCAGCAGGAGTTGCTGTCATTACCACCTCAACCTCATTCTTGCCTTAATTTCGAACAAATTCTGAATTCTGTGATTAGACCTTATGTGTGACCATGCTTTGAGGACTGGGAACGGTGTTGGTTTGAGATATGGCATGATTAGTTGAATGAGATATGGCATGATTAGTTGAATGTGATGCTGCTATGACTTCATTCTAGCATGAAGAGCCCTTTCCAAGTTAGAAGCATGTTCTAGATATTGTTCTGAAGCTCCACTCTGGTTTGTTGTCATCTGAATTTTGCCTTTAAAAAGAAAAAGACAGCTGTCTCAGTTCTTGTCTTGAGGGAATAGATTTTGTCCGCTCTTTTGGTAGTTTGAATGTTTGACTTATATTTGGAGGTTAACATCTCCAATAGGTGTACGAAGCTGAAGTGCAGCAATAAGTTTTCCCTTAAGATCTAGCTTTTGTAACCTGACACCTTTTAATCTGACTTATACGTGCGAGTCTTATGTAAAAGTGGAAGAAGTGATGTGATTCTTGTTAGTTTGTGAGGAAGTTTAAGGCCCATTTCATATTTTCCTTTAAATTTATGTATAAGCCCAAAAGTCTGTGCATGATATATATTGATGTCTATTGATTGGTTGTGAAATAATCCTGGTGATATAATCTGCTCGCCACGTTTCCATGAACCCGTTCCTCGCCAAGGAGGATTTTTAATGTTGGGTGGGCAGACATTGATTTTTTTTGGGCAATGATAACAATTTCTGTCAATATATATTACCAAAAAAGTGTGTTTCCGACCAACTAATACAATTAAAAAAAATATTTTGACAAATAATTGTAGATTTGTATAATCTTGTGCCTTTATTATGATTTGAAAAGGCAAAATATTAAACAGAGTGTTGAATTTATATATAGATGCATAAGATCTAAATGGGCATCCTGTCATGAATGGGTTCACCTACAAACGTGGTTATCAATGATATACTGGTGGATATCGTGTTTTCAAGGTTGGAACAGTATGTGCTTGTCCTATTGCATCTTAGTTCCATTCCGGGTTTTGTTCGTGTAGTTTCCATGCTGTTAGGGTTTTACCAGACCAGAATTAGTAAAGTAGTGTGGTATAACCCGTGCAGCACAATTTTTTTTTGATGTGATCACTTTTTGGGTTGTGCGGCTGGGATGGAATGGCCCTGATAACTATGGTCTAGTCCACCCCTCCCAGCACATCCTCAACTTCAGGGAGTAGCAGTAGGGACCTGTCACTTAATCTTAGGAAGATCCTGCAATCCAATCCTGCACCACGATGCAGGAAAAGAATCTCACCCGTAACGGATGGAAATAAACTTTTTTTGTCGGGAATGTAGCCAAAAGAAGAAGAAAGATACTTGGAGCTCATTGTACTGTTTTTTAGTAATACCATGCTGTGAAGTTGGGATGACTAGAATGTCTCGTGCAGGTGCGAGAAATGCCTTGAGCAGTTGAAACGTGAATACATTGCAGTGAAGAACAAGCTTGGAACTCTGTTTCAGGTAAGCAATTCTACGAAATAAACCTCTATTTTGAAGAATAACTTTGAGCATTGTTCATTAGTGGGTGAGGACACTTCCATATCACCTGTTTTGGTTGAATCTTTGTTTTCTTTGTTTTATAAAGGCCTGACAACATCTTTCTTTTTGAAACTCTTCTTGTTCCTTTAAATGCAACTTTTTTCTGGACATTAGAACATTACCTTATCAGTTCTCCCTGTATCTTCCTTTTCTTCTACTTATGGAACACTTATTTTTGGTTGATTTTAGATGGAGCGACATATCTTGCTACGCGGTGGATCCATCCCATTGGAGTAAGTCAAATTTCTCCAAACACAGGAAAACAATGAGATTGTGAAGGGATGGATGATGCTGTGAAGAGCTTCTATGAGTTTGTGTTAGTTGACAATCAAGCTGATTTTGTGTTTGCTGCCGGATTCTGCTAGATTTAGGTCTACAGTCCATAAGGAAAGATTAGGGATGGTGTGAAAGCATATTTACTTCTACCCTCGTGCTTCCTCGAAACTCAATCTCAACATGGGAATGATTTTTCCTGTTCTCGTTTCGGAACTTAAGCAACAAGCGGACCGGACTTTGAACACCTAACAGGTTCAACTGAGCAGTTGGTCCGTGGCTGTATGGTGGTATTAAAATTGACCGATCGCTATTTCTGTTAGATTTTCGTGCACCGATTGTTTGACGGTCACTTTCACAGGGTTAAGGGTTTGTAGTGGTCAACATTACTCGATGAACTTAACCAAACACTCAACAAACATGGTTTAGCTTGCAAATTCGTTTTTGGTTTTATATTTTGACTATTTTAACAAAATATACATCTGAAGAATATCTTGCTATAACATTAAAGCTACATGGCAAGGAAAAAAGTGAGAAAGAAGCTTATCTCAACCTAATCAAACCACCCTCTGAAAATGATTGTAAAAGAAAAAGTGGTCCATGAGTTGTGCCATGATGATGTGCAAGCAATGGACCCGGGATGCTGCCGAGCAAGTGGAAAGCGGCCTGTCGAGCGGATGCAGAGCGGCTGATCCGGTTGTTCATCTTGGCATGGTCCATTGTTCGGTTAAAATTCGAGCTGTCGATTGTCGAGATGAGCGGCCGTTGCCTTGGAGGGTGTTGCTCCCCTTCCGCAATTGTTTGTCAGAAGTCCGAATCAGTTGCAAAACGAATGGGGAATGCATGCTACGACTTCCAATTAATCAAGCACAGCCATTACCAATGGAATTAGAGAAAAATAAAAAGAATTAAGAGCAGGTTTACCACAGCGTCTACAAGTCAGGTCACCGATCCAATCGGTTCTAAGCCCAGTTGGCATCTCCTGGTCCTCCCCATGTGGGAGGCCAGGTTAGAGCCCCGTCGTGGGCGTTAAGAATTCGGGGCTATGAATAGCCTCTGAAGTCCCCTGTGGAATAACATACTAACACCCCGCTAACCCCCGATGATGTATACAATCTTGGCAAAAAAAAGAAAAGAAGAAAAACTCTAAACTTCATGTTCGTTATTAGTTTGCACACTAGAGATCCACATTCCAAACTAAATCCCACTATTCATCGGCCCAAGAGCCCAAATTTTGAGAGCTCTGGCCCTATTCTTCCTAATTTTTTTGTTTCGGCATTTTTGTTCGTTTTTTTCTTACTAAATCATTGTTAGACTCAAGTTATTTTTAAATTAATGGTTCATCTCTATGGGAGGAATTTAAAAAATAAAAAATTATAATTAAAAACAAAAAAAGTTCACTCAAGACGAAAAAATACAAAACAATCGATATTTTTGGTATTTTCGTCGTCTTACATAAAATTTCTTCAAATTCGGTCCACATTTTTGTACTTTTATGACGCCTCTTGTTGATAAAAGTGATTAACCCCGTACGAGTTACGACGAAAAGATAAATAAAAGATTACTGAAAAAAAATATGAGACGAATATTTTTGGAAGAATGGGCCTGGTGATCCAAATGCTAAACCTAAAGCCCAGCCCAAAATACCAGAGCTGTTTGGTCCATTAGCGCCTCCCCCAACCCACCATGGATTCGGCGACCACAGCCAGTGAGTCGGGACTCGGGGGTGTGCAAAAAACCCGCGACCCGACCCGAAGGGTTTCAGGCGGTTCCGAACAGGTGCTTCGGTCGGGTATGGGATGGGTTCTGTAAAAAAAACGAGTTTCGGTTCGGACTTCGGGTTTGTGTTTTTTTACCTGTGACAGTCGGACCCGACCCGACCAGTATAAAACCGACCCGACCCGAAGTAAAAAATCGGGCTCGCGGACGGGTCTATACCATCATTCGGTTCGGTTGCGGGTCTGAAATTTCCCTACCCGACATGGTCGGGTCGGGTCGGGTTCGGGTGGCGGGCCATACTCGACCCGTCCGACCCGTGCACACCCCTAACAGCCACTCTCTCTCTCTCTCTCTCTCATCAACATTAGCTGCCTGCCCTTCGACATGAATGGATAAACCCTTGACAGAAACCCTAGAACGATGAATGTAACTACTAAATCCACATCCATTGCAAGAGAATGATGAAGCGAGTGTGGAGGATAAAATCAGACGCAGCAGCAGCTCAATCAGAACTCTCCTTCCTCCACAGAACAAACCCCACCAAGAAACCCCTCCCGCATCCCACACTCCTCGCCAAAACCTCCGCCCAGAGATTCTACTCCTCCCAGTCGAATCCGTGCCCTAACAACTCCTTCCCCAACATCGTGGGGTTATTCGCCGACAAGTGGAGTTATCATCCCGATTCCAGGGCCAGAGAAGATCTCTGCACCAAGGTCTCTCGCTTGAGAGACGAGTTGTTGTTTAACGCGGATAGTAGCGACCGGATTGTTAGGGTTTTGGAAGGATTGGGGGAGCCTTTGTTCAGGAGTTATTCTGATGGATCTGCTTTCGTTGAGCTGTTGAAGCAGTTGCGTTCTTCGCCTTCATTAGCCCTGGAGGTGTTGTACTTCACGTGCTGTAATTAAGTTTGCTTTTTTTTTTTTGCTTCTCTTTTTTGATCTTGTGCTATCAACTGTTCTGTACGTGAGCAATGCTAGAAACATGACTTTAAAACACAATTCGGAACACAAAGGTATGCGGTCGGTAGGGGTGATGAACGAGCCGGAAGAGCCGAGCGGTTAATTGTTCAAGCATTAGCTTGTTTATGTGGCGAGCCGATCTTGACCGAGCTTTTATCGTGCCGAACATGAGCCAATCTGAAGTAGCTTGATTGAGCTTAAAAAAATGTCAAGCTTGGTTTGTTACATAAACAAACTGATCTTGAACGAGCTTTTAACGAACAAACACGGGGTTGAATTGGAGTAGCTTGTTAGTTTATCAGCCCTACTATTGGGAGCCGTTTGATGCATGGTATTGAACGGCTATCGGGAAATGTGTTTTAAGAAGTGGTGCTTGTAGACTTCTTGTCTGTACTTGGATATGGTCACTAGCCCTTGACTCGAAGTTTACCTCAATTAGAGAGAGAAAAAAAGTTTAATTTGATATGAAGCACTCTAGTGGTAAAAGTCAAA
This sequence comes from Rhododendron ferrugineum, assembly GCA_025642025.1. Lineage (NCBI taxonomy): Eukaryota > Viridiplantae > Streptophyta > Magnoliopsida > Ericales > Ericaceae > Rhododendron > Rhododendron ferrugineum. Next base: position 27,712,236 of record JAOTQK010000001.1, read on the forward strand.
CATATGTAGTCATTGTAGTGTGAGTCCAAATTCCATGGAAAAACTTTATTCTTGTTGTCAACTTCCATGGATCATTGCCGTTCTGTTGCAATTATTTATGAGTTCATTGACCTAATACAATGATTTTGTTTTGCTCAGGTTTTTGATTGGAGAAGGAAACAAGCAGAGTTTAGCATTCCAATGACACCAGAGGAGTATGCCAAGGGTATTGCTATTGCTGGTAGAATGAGGAATGTTGATCTTGCGCTTGAAATTTTTACCGAGGCCGCTAACAAGAGACTTAAGACCACCTCTACATACAATGCCCTTATGGGTGCTTATATGTTCAATGGTTTTGCCGAGAAGTGTCAGTCATTGTTTCGTGAATTAAGGAGAGATGGAAATTGTAGTCCTACGATTGTAACTTATAACATACTTATATCCGTTTTTGGTCGGTTGATGCTTGTAGATCACATGGAGGCAACTTTTCGCGAGGTAGAGAATTTGAGACTCTCTCCTAATTTGAGTACATACAATAATTTGATTGCTGGATATATTACAGCTTGGATGTGGGATAGTATGGAAAAAACATATACAGTTATGGTAGCAGGCAATGTTAAGCCTGATATTGTTACCCACTCACTAATTTTACGAGGGTTCGCACATTCTGGTAATTTGGAAAAGATGGAAGAGCTATATGAGCATGTAAAACATCATATTAATGAGAACGAAATTCCATTGATCAGAGCTATGATATGCGCATACTGTAGAAGTACTGACAGAACTAGAGTTGAAAAGATTGAGGCTTTATTGAGGCTTATTCCGGAAAAGGAGTATAGGCCTTGGTTGAATGTGTTATTGATTAGGGTATATGCACAAGAGGATTTGTTAGAGAGGATGGAGAATTCAATCAATGTGGCATTTGAGCGTAATACCTATGTAACCACTTTGGGTGTGATGCGTTGTATCATTTCTAGTTATTTCCGAAGCAATGCAGTGGACAGGCTGGCATATTTTGTAAAGCGGGCAGAGTGTGCTGGGTGGAGAATCTGCCGGTCCCTGTACCACTGTAAGATGGTCATGTATGCATCACAGAAGCGCATTGAAGAAATGGAGAGTGTTCTTTATGAGATGGAAGATATGAATTTGGAGCGCACGAAGAGAACACTTTGGATACTGTATAAAGCCTACACCATATGTGGTGAAACGTACAAAATGCAGCAAGTGGTAGGAATGATGTTCAAGCACGGTCATGAAATTCCTTTGGACTTGTTTCCTCCATAGTGCAGTTTGGTTGGACAGCATAGCCGTGCATTGTGCTGAAACAGTTGAAGAAGCATTCAGCTAATAATTGGAGAATGGTTGCGGAATACAGGTTCATCTAGTCCATTGGTAAGCTTCTTGTCTTTTGTTCATTACGTATGTTATTAGCACTTATTTTATTGCTTGATAATATTACTGATACTTCTTTTATACTCAGTTATATCATGCATTTAACTTTCACACTGGGTGTTGGTAGTTAAACCTAAAGTGTTTATTACTAGTTTCATACATGTGATGAATACTAGTGGTGATGTTTGATTTAATAATTACCAAATTATTAAATCAGCTATTGTGAGCACGACCATTTGAAGAAAATTACAATGCCAGTAACACGTCCTTATTTACCAGAAATTACTGGTGAATCCTCCGTTATCTCTATCAGTTTCCTCCTTGGACAATTGAATAAAAAGGGCTTCGTCATTACCTCCAATCGCCACTATAATTTTTAAATCAGCACCGTGGTCACTATGCATGTTTTCCGCGTACGGCAATCGTCTCACTTACCATTGTTAGTTGCCTTTTCATAGTAGGAAATCTTTATTTTCTAAATAAGCATCTCACATAATATTAGCCGTACTACTTTCTTTGGTTAGCACCGTCACTTTTCTCTCTCAAGTACACGGCTTCATATGTATCTATCACATCAGTAATTGACAATTAGTACAATTCAACCAATTTTGATTAATCAAGAAAAATGAATAATTATTTTTCTGCTTCGATTTTGTTTTGTTCAAAAACCTGTGATTCATTTTCGTTGCTTCAGTCGCCTCCATCGTTAATGTCAGTTGTGGCTCAATCATAGCCGAATGTTGCAATCAGAACAATTGTTTTTACAAAGGTTTCTTGTTTCTGTGACATGCTTCAATTTGTAGAACTCGCTTTAGAATGCATGGAACTCAAACAAATGTGTGAGGGTCAGAACAGGTTCCATAATAGTATACCCTTCCTTTAGCCATTACTGTTTTGGGTCAAAGTTTGCTGCTCCATGGCTATGTGTCCCACTTGTTGGATCCAAATACTGGTGGAAATGAAACTTTGGAACATCTGTATCTATTATAGTAGTAGATTTGGCCGTTAAGGTATAAAGCTACAGTAACATTTTACAACACTGAAGATCAACTCTGTTTGTGCTTTTAGAAATTAATAACTTATTTGAATGCTAGTTAGTTCCTATTAATCTCTATAAAACATGGATATATAAAATCATGTGTCCTACTGCACAAACAGATCTTACAACCATATTTTATTGGTCCACAAAGGAGGAAATAGAAACATGTAATCCAAGTAAAGATGGCTTTGGGTAGAAAGGAGCTGATTAACAATTTGTTGACAGAAAATCTGAGTCACCGCTACTTTCCTTCAGGGAATACAAAATACTTCATTGGAGTGAACAGCTGGGGAGTTAACCTAATAAACAGCCGTAGCAATAGCATCATATAGGGAAATGCCTCTCAGGTTCACAAAAAATCAAGCATCCAATCTTGAAGGGGATTGAACAACATGGCCATTGACCACCCCTTTTCTGAAGATAGTTAATAGGAACGAATTGAACAATCATGAGTCTCCTTGGAAAGATAAATAAAGAAGTAGTCCATTGTTGCCTTCAAAATGTTGTGCGTTTTCCTTTGTTTTCCCCATTCTGATATTGCTTAATCTTTGTTGTTTTCCTTCTCGAGTTATTTCTTAACTACACTAAATCCACTGTATGTTTAGGCCCTTCCTTGTGAACCCTCCACTGTATGGAACAAACAACAAACTAAGGATGCCCTCTAACTGTGAAGTGTGAACTCTGCAACGACTATCAATGGTCACTGAATATAGCGCCAGTAGCACACTGTTACTTTCTCCTCCATCGTTGATGTCAGTCAGGGCTCCATCATCAATGAAAGTTGCAATCAGAACATTTCTTTTTACTAAGGTTTAGTGTTTCTGAGACATGCTCCAATTTGTAGAACTCGCTATAAAATGCATGGATCACAAACGCATGTGTGAGGGTCAGAACAGGTCCCATGAACACCGAATAATATACTCTTCCTATTGCCATAACTGTTTTGGGTCAAAGTTTGCTGCTCCATGGCAATTATGTCCCACTTGTTGGATCCAAATACTGGAGGAAATATAACTTCGCTACTTTTACATCTATATTCTATTCAAGTAGTAGATTTGGCCTTTAAGGTATGTTGCTACAGATATATAACACTGTTTGTGCTTTTAGAAATCAACTTATTTGAAAGCTATTTAGTTCCTATTAATCTCTATCAGATGTTAATATATAAAATCATGTGTCCTACCACACAAACAGATCTTACAACCATATTTTATTGGTCCACAAAGATGGAAAGGAAACATGTAATCCAAATAAAGACTTTGGGTAGAAAGGAACTGATTAACAATTTGTTGACAGAAAATCTGAGTCACCACTACTTTCTTCCTTCAGGGAATACAAAATGCTGCATTTGAGTAAACTATTGGGGAGTAAACCTACCAAATTTTGAACTAAAGTTCCATAGCAATAGCATCATATAGATGCATGCCTCTCAGGTTCACAAAAAATCAAGCATCCAGTTTTGAAGGGGATT
>JAOTQK010000001.1:27742992-27758361 GCA_025642025.1 Rhododendron ferrugineum
TCCTAGCTAGGATAATACTCGAAAACCATATATGTTTATTTATACAAAAGGGACATAGCCAGCTAGAAATAGGTTACGCATGTGTAGTAGGTGTATCTCAAAAGATATATATCACATCAAATCAAATAAGAAACAAAGATGAATAAGGAATCCAATCGGTTTGACTGGGTGGGCATAAGAAAATAATTAAATGAATTATTTTTAAGAGGTCGCAAGTTCGAATTTTACGAAGGGCTAACATTTCAACCTTTGGATTACTGGAGATTTGTTTAGCCGTTAACTTCAAAATCTCTGAATTAATTGGGATGCGTGTAAGTTGGCCTGAACATCCGGTTACTGAAAAGAAAAAGAATAGGAGAAGTGGGGTAACCTTGTTTGAAACTTCGGGCCGACTTTATTGTATACCATGAGACCAAAATAAAAGGTATAGAAGCCCATGGGCCATGGTGATGTGTTGCTGGCCTGGCTGCCTGTTCTTCTAGAAGCAATGGATTCGTGTTCAATGACACGTGACGTTTGTCTTCTAGAAACAACAGTTTGACTCCTTTTACTTGCGGCCTGCAGGGTTCCCAATCATCTCTTGCCTTCATCTAATACTACCGATTTTTAGAAATTGTTTGGGCAAATGGATAACTATGTTCGTTTTGGGTCTTTAGATCCGTGCTCCAGATTTCATATGTGCGTATTTTAGGGTTTAAGCTGAGTGTTCTTGTTGAATTCTCTACTACCTTTTCTGCGACAGATTTTTATGTTCCGACGTTTCTCCAGCCTGCATTTGTAGTAGGAGTCTATGTCAAGAATTTGATAGTTTTGGTTTATTCCTTTATCTTGTGATGATTTCTATATCGCCTTCGGGCTTGATTGAACCATTAACTCATTATTTCCATTTCGTATAAAGTATTGTTCGCAAAAATATTAGATTATTGCTTGCAAGTTGCAACAACCATTGTCCAAGATTAAAAAGTGAGGAGCTTGAGTTTGAAATCCTGAATTCCAATGGTGATAAATTATTGAACTTCCACAAACCAACCACATGACCAACTTAGGCCGACAAGCTCTACCTGTCCAAATACTACTATTCCAATTTGATTCGAACATTTTCCCACCAAATATACAACGGATTGTGTGAGACTCACCTCAAAGTTCCACACAAATGATCGACGTCGTTCAATTTATTTAAAATATGTTCATAATAGCCCTTTACAAAACATCAGTTCAATCAGATATCGGTAAGGGCCGATTTTAGCCCCCAAATCCGTGGGAGCGAAAATTGATCATTTGTTGTACACCAAATGTATAATGGCTTCTATGGGGCCTACCTCATAGTTCCTATAACTGATCAAAACCGTTCGTTTGTTTAGTCCTCGTAAAATTGATCCTATGTTTTACACCAGATGTACCATGATTTCTATGGAGCCCACCTCTGAGTTCCTACAACGGATCAAAACCGCTCATTCAAATATCGGGAAGAGTTTGATAGATTTTAGTCCTTGAATTCGTATGGACAAAAATTGAATGAACTGACGAAGACCTTACAGGTATTCAAATGCATGGGATGATTTGTTGCAAAGATATCTTATAATAACGTTTTAAATAAATTGAACGATTCCGATTATTGGTGTAAAATCCAATAATTCTTATTGGGAGAAATTTTTCAGTGCCGAGTTAGTACTACATCGGCTCTTTTGAAAACACCGTAATATGATGCCAGGCAGCGGCCCAACGTGGTCATACTGTGAAGAAAAGAAAAGGTGTGTGGGACCTGAAATTGAAAGGGTTTTTGAACACCAAAAACAGTAAAATAGAGAACCCATCATTATCAACCAATGCGGATAAAAAAAAACATCATTATCAATCATTCAGCTACAAATGGAGAAATAGAGCTTCTCAAATTGGTTGTCTCATTTCTTACTCCGGTGATAAACTGAGTTCGAGTCTTGCGAGAAGCAGATTTAGAGTTCAGGGCTATGGATAGCTTCTGAACCACCCGTTGACTAACATACAAACACTTCGTTAATCACTACTGATGTATAACATATGACAAAAAAAAAAAATTCCTTCAGCTACAAATCGAAACGTGGGGTGTGACCTGGCAGGCACACAGAAAAAAATCTAAACCTAAAGCCAAAATCTTAGAAAAGCTGACTTTTGTGGCGACATGAAGTGCAAATTACTCATGGCCACAATTGGATGATCCAAAAGCCAAAGCTTTGTTCGTTTAAGAGTTTTGAGTATTTTAGTTTTGGTAGTGGGTGGAGAGAGAAATAGGGTAATGATTGGAGAGATAGGTAATGAGTGGAGAGAGATAGAGAGAGAAATAAAATTAATAATTGGAGAAATAGGGTAATGATTGGAGAAAGATGTAGGGTAATTATTGAAAAACAAAATTAAAACAAAGTAAATATGCTAAACGAACATGGCCAAAGTTCTCGCTATAGACCACAATTTAGATTGCAATATTCTGCTTTTGAAAACATAATCTCAGAATCATACCCACTACTTGTTACATGCGCATTTTGTCAAGATAAGTAATATTGATTCACGAACCTATATCCAGTCAAATTAATAATAATTTGTATACACGATACGCTCGCCGAAAATTGTGGGGTTTTTTTTTTTTTTTGTCATTTGTTAAATTTAATCTTCTTTATGCAGGGTTCGATTCCTGTAAGCACTCATCCTTCCTTCAGAAATTTGTGGTTCTTAAAAGTGGAAAAAAGCATAACATAAATGGTACCGAGCCGAGGGGCCCCCATAAGAGAGATTTGGAAGGGTTTGATTCTTTTCGGTTTAAGTTTTTGACTAGATTCTTTCAAGGTCTTAATTTGGACTGGACTAGACAGTCCAATCCAAATCTAGACCATACATGATATAATGAATTGTTCGGATTTACTCAAAGACTCTTATCGAATCATTCGGTTCAATCGCTGAAATAATGTTCGATTCATATTTGAACTGTCCCGTCCCGTCCCGTCTAAATTAAGGACCAGAGTTCATCCGATTCTGATTGGCTATCGGGTTGAGGTGTACTGCAGTCTCCCACAGCGGTCCATGCGAACCGGTAAATGTCACCATCCTGTTTGTAGCAAACTGGGGACAATTTAAAAACGTGTAAAGCAATCAGAATACAGAAAGTCTAAGGGTACAGCAGCATGTTGTACAGCAGCGGGTACAGATTCCGTTTGCGTCCGTCTCGGGTCCCGTAAAGACGATCGGAGCCGCTCATTTTGTTCAAAATACTTTATTTATGGTCCCCTGTAAAAAATCACCTCAATCCGATATCGGGAAGTGTGTTTACAAATCGTCCAAATTCACTTCAAAATTTAGGCAAACGGGATGGTGTTTGCAGGACCCGAGACGGATTGAGGTGATTTTTTACAGGGACCATAAACGAAGTATTTTGAACAAAATGAGCGGCTCCGATCGTCTTTGCAGGACTCAAGACGGACGCAAACGGGATCTGTACCCGCTGCTGTACAGTAGGCTGTTGTACCCTTAGCAGCTCTTAGCAGCTCTCATCAGAATAGCAATGGGATATTTGTGTAATCCTGTTTCCTGAGAGCGAGGGAGCTCATGTCGTATGCGGCACGAATTGGGGATGGTGTTGTGCAATGGTGTGCGCAGCACCGTGCTGCGCACATCTGAGTCGTCGGATCGTGCATCCGACGGCTCGGATCTCTTCTCGACAACCAACGGCTCTCAATCGTTGGTTACGGAAATGAGATCCGAACTATCAAATGCACGATTCGACGGCTCGAAGGTGCGCAACACAGTACTGTGCACCTCACTGCGCAAGCACTTTGGAGACTTGCAATCCACTAGCCAAACACCACAAGTTAATAGTCTTCTAGAAGAAACCTACCGTGTCTGTTTTCATTTTTCGGACACCATACAAAAACTTATTTTTCTTAATTGTTTTGAAAAAAGAATCCGCGTCTTCAAAAAATTATCGAAAAACAGATGCTTTCATATGCTCAAAAGAAGTATCTGCGAAAATAATACGGCCTCCCGGATGCAGTACCGCGAGAAGAAAACAATCGGATTAAGCCACCGTTTCTTGTAATTCTGATGTAGTGAAAGAAGGAAAAATCGTTACGAATACAAATTTACCCGGCAATGAGATTTTGGGACGAGGCCAGGACAAGTGAATTACCAGGAATAAATCAGAGACCGACCCAAGGCATCGCGAGCAAACCTCTAATGCATCAACTCCTCCATTCAAATACATCATAAACCATCCGTCGCATTTTATTTCGCTAAATCTTAGATAGAATAAAATTGCCAAAACACGTAGACCAGTCCGTGAACTCGCAAGTCAAAAGATTATAGAGTCTAGAAGCTGCTGGCAAAGTCATTCCAATATTATGAAACTACAGCACATTGGGTGTTTGTTTGGTAATTATTAACCTAACAAAACCAAAACCTGACAGTGAGAACTGAGAAGTAACATAAAAGGCTCCGTTTGCATAGATGTGGATTTCAAATCAAAGGGATTTGCTGTTCTTTTTTTTGGTCAAACGGAAATTAAGGGATTTGCTGTTCAAACTAAGTAAACGTACAAGAGATAGGCGACTTATGAAAGCAAAGTGGAAGATGGATTTGACAATGTCAACTCCATAACCCAGGAAAAAGAAAAAGTGCAGAAATGAGTGCACTCAACTTTATATCAAAAACATTTTTTTTTTTTTGATATTTATCAAAAACATTTCACAACTAGTTTTTTCCCTTTCGAACTTTACTACCCACGGTTCTCTCCCGTGTGCCCAAACTTGAATTTATGTATCTGAATAGGTTGGTGGAAGTGCGCTTCTGAGACCGTGAGTTTCAAAAGACGCTTTCACGCTCCCGCACGTGCATTATGTGACTTAGGTTTGGGAAAGAACTTCTTATAAAAGAGGGGCGGAAAATGATAATAAAAGCCTTCGAGCTCACGGTCTCGCACAGGCTATCAACCTCCAGAAGTTATCTAGCTAATGTAAAAACAAACTTCCATAAAGGAGGGAAGCAACGAGTGTTGTTGGTCGTTGGGCAGTTGGAAGAGAAACAAAATACTAGTACTATGAAATAAGGCATAAGCTATTTGGTAATGGATGTTCTACTCAAAATGAACAATTATATACTCAACCAATGTTTTGGAAGGAAAGAATCAATAAAATGATAATCAATGACTAAATGAAGATTCATGTTACAGAAATTACAATTTGCAGTGGCAAAAATTACAAGTTTCTGGGTTTCTATTCCACGAGTCAACTACAAGTAGAATGGAGTAGCGCGCATCGCCATCAACTGCCGCAAAACCACCCCCAATGTCAGCTGATAAGGCAGTAACTCCCACTTCTGGGTCGCATGTGACTATCTATTGAAGGGTTTTGCCTCCTTACGTTGCTTAGCTTTGAATCAATAAGGTTTATTCTGATTGTTGTCTCTTTTAAGTTGAACCTTTAACTTCTTACCACCTAATTGGTAGCCGTTCATCGCATTAATTGCAGATTGAGCAGCAGCTGGTGAGTCGTAGCTGACGAAACCTGCAAACACAAACTGCTTCAGAGGTCGAGAATAACTTACTTCAGAGGTTCAAGCTAAACTGCTAAAGACTAGAAAATTCTTACCAAAACACTTGGTGAGACCAGTTATTTTGTCGACAAAGACCTTTGCACTCAAGACTGTTCCAAATGGACGAAAGGCACTCGCAAGTTCTTGATCACCAAATTCTTGAGGAATGTGGTAAATAAATAAATTAGCTCCAGGTGGACCTAGGTTCAGAGCATTTTCTTGTTAAATGAATAAACACCATAAAGAACTTATGAAAGCAAGAAGGAAAACAAACTTCTCGATGAAAATTTTCAACAACCTTCAATCTGAACCCCGGAACTTCCGCTAACACTTGGCGATGCTGCAGACTGACTGTTTACAATTGATGGTGGTACAGAGGCTGTAGAACCACTTAAAGGCCTGCTGCTCACCATTCCCCCAGGAAACGCCAAAGGATACTGAAGCCCTTGTACCACCGGATAAGCAGAGCCCATATAACTTGCCGATGGGACAGCATAATTTCTTGGGGACATATTAGGGGAGAGATCAGGTGTGACTCCGTGCAACGGATTTCCCTGGTTAACCTGCCGAATAGCATTATGGAAAACATGTTGATTCTGCATTGGTGGCAGTCGATACTGCATAAGTCCATAAGTTCCAGGAGCCTACAAAGACAAACATGCATTACTCAACGTGTGCATTATAAACTTTGCTATCAACGAAGAATAGTAAACAAGAAAAAGGAAGACAAGGAAGAAATAAAAGAACAAAAAACTCGGGATAAGTTTTAATGGAAATGGCATATGGTATCCTGTTGGTGTATTTTATTACATACTAGCCTCGAGCACGTGCTACGCAAACGCACGTGATAAATACTGATCAATAATCATCATATCCTGTTACATTAAATTGTTAACGATAACTATAGTACTACAAAACGGAGAAACATTATTTTTACTATCTAACTGTTATTTCCAGTAATTGTAGATGACGTTGATATCCTATGTACCGCCCGCTCTGTAATAACTAAGATAGTATTAAATTGAAAGATAATAATTTAAAGTACTTCCGACATCACCGTCAACCACCACTAACGTTGCCAAAAGTACAATAGGCTGGCTACGTTACAAAACAAAATGTAAACGTTGTTGATATACAGCATCTTGCATAGTGAAATTGTTAATCTTCTCGCTTACCATCACCGGTTGCCTCCATTATCATTTTTCGATTTTTTTGTTATCACCCTCACATATTCTAGTTAGAGTCTTTTGATTGATTAGCATTGTCAATTTCTCCCTCGGCAGCCTTTGTTATACTTGTTATAGTACATTTCCTCACAAACTTGTCAAATTTTTTAGTCCGTTTGATTTTTTCAATCACTAATCTCGATCACCTCCATGAACGGCCTTTGAGTTTTGTCACTTCCCAAGTTCATTCAATTCACTTATAGTGATCCCTTAGTTAGATATATATACTGTATGTCTCAATATTATTTCATGAAACCTATTATCGCTTTCATATTTCACTGCCATGCGCATGGGTCCCACCAATCTTGTGAGTAATTTGCAAGTGTCTGTGTACGTGTGAGTGATTTTAGAGTTTTTGTCAAATGTTACGGCTCTCAATTCCGTTATATGACATATTTCACTGCCAATGTGACCTGCTTTAGGCCAGAAGGTGGCCCAGTCACATTAGAGCAGTGCTCATAACATGTGATGGCCCACTTGTCTGTAGAAATTGGCTTAGTATTTGTAAATAATGTTCTAAAAGTCGTCAGGCGCTAGTCGGGCAGAGAAGGGCCACCTAGCGCCTAAGCGGGCGAGGATTAGGTGTCAACTAGTTGGCTGCCTAATCTAGGCGTTAGACCACCTCCTAGTGCCTAGGCGTAGACTAGTCGACCTAGGCGGACAACTTTTAGAACACTATTTGTAAACTGTATTAAGTTTGTTTCGGATTCCGGGTCGCACAGGTGTCCACTTGGTGGTGGCCCACTTGCCCTTGAGAAAGGATTAAACGGTATGTCGATTGTGGGTTCCACAAACGACTAAGGAAAAACGTGTTCCCACTTTCATATCAGTATTTATGAAGTTGATTTTGAGTTCCGCACACAACGAAGGAAAAACATGTTCCCGCTTTTGTTATAATAGGTATAGACTAGCAGACTTCAACATCCTAGCTTATGCTGGTATGACGTAAATAAACCATTAAAAAAGAGGACAAACCTGATAAGCGTATCCATTGTATGGGGGAATGTAACCCATCGGTAAAGTTCCGTATATAGACGGATGTTGTGCAGAGTTAGCATTGGGCATATTTGAAGCCTCTGTTTGACCTTTCTGAGCCCTCCGAGCTTGCCTTTCTTTCTCTGTATCTGCCCATTTGACAACTAAGGGAACACTTGAGCCCTGATACAGATAAGACTAAAAATATTTCAGCTTACAAGAGCCTTTAATAAAATTGACTGCCTTCAGTTATATATCGTCCAAAATAAACAATAAGGCCAACAGAAGGGAAAAGGGAACAGTTTTACGCATTTGAAACTCATCAAAATCTACACGGCCTTGGTGTAAATGGAACCTCAGAATGAGCAGAATATAAATTACGACTTAAGCACAATCCAACACCTTTCTTAAGAAAGCATAACATAGCTGGATTCATTAAAACCTGTTCGTGCAGAGTATTTTGAAAGTGCACAACATGATGACAATGGTTCGAGGAATCGAAGGACAAATTGTTAAGTTTATGCCTGGCCGTATCATTCAAGATACAAACGTACTAATATCCATGGAGTCTTAGTCTAAAGGCAGACGAAAAGACTCTAAATCATGAGCTAGCTCCTCTGAGATGCTACACTGTCTGATAGCCAAGAAGGCTGCATACAAGCCATTTAGTTCGCTCGATGACCTTGATGCTCAAACTGCACTTGTTTCCAGGGTCCCTCACATGGCTTGCTACAGCATCATAGACTGAGAAGACAGTAGGGTCATATATAACCAAGAAGACAGCCTTCGGGTGGCCGAGTCTGATATTTTCCAGAAGGTAAACTAAATGAGTTTCATATCAACAAGTCTGATATCTTCCAGTAGTGTCAGATCAGGCATAGGACGAGTTTTGACATCAATGCATTCAACATGTAAAGTTGTCCATTGATAGTATAATAAACACAAACCTCCATTTTATGCTTCCCACTGAGTTCCTCTATTGCTGCAAGAGCTTGTTCCTTTGTCTCGTACTTCAGAAAAGCACAGCCTGCAACAACAAAGATAATCAAGAAAGTTCCAGGATCAATCCATACCCTAATTTTCGGTGGTACGATCACAAGACAAAAGGTCAAGCCTATAAATTTACCTTTGCTGGTTTGCTGACAACCTCTAAGAATTTGGAAGTCTTTAATAGTTCCATATTGAGAAAATAATGCAGAAAGCTCAGCATCCGAAACATTCTTCGGAAGCATACCAACAAAAAGTTTGTGTTCTGGATCATAGAACATTAAAAAATTATCAGTGAAAACAAATGAACCAATAACACGTAATAGGTTAGTAGATCAGCAAATCAGCATAAGATGGAGAATGAGAACTTGGACAGGCACATTTTGTGATAACGATATTAAGGACAGAGTATTTTACAGAACACTGAAAATCACATTACACCTAGCCTTTCCAATTCTCCATCAGCATACTTCACTTGCAACGGACTAGATGCCTGAATTGGACACAAAAGAACAGGATGCCTTCAAATCAGAGATGTAAACCACAAGTTTGAGTCCGAAACACAAGCAAGTTTGAAAAAAAATAAATCTACTGCCGAGAGTTCCATGCTTAAATATTTACAAACAATATGTAAGATCAAGTTTATATCCATTCCAAGGTTCAGATCAACTGTATAATTCACAACTATTATCTGGCCACTGGAAGAGAGAACGCGTCTAGAACCATTCTTTGAAGCTCTAGGGTGAACCTGGACAATCTCTCACTTCAGTACTAAAATGTTTACAATCAAGAGCTCATAACCAAACCGAGCCTTGTCCCAAGCAATACAATCAAGAGCTCATATTACCAAAATTGGTTAAGCAAATCTGCCGCAAACCAAAAAAAAATATTATCAGCAAGTCAGTGCGTATCATAGTTGTTAAAAACCTACGATACACGATACGTATGTGTATCGTCTCCTTCGGGGAAGGATACGTATCCATCATGTATCTTTTTTTATAAAAATCCTACGATACGACCGCATATCCTACGATTTATACGCGTATCCTAATTCTTTATGTATCCCACGATTACTTATTTGAAAAAAGTCGGACCTTATTTTAAGAAGCGGAACCCCGCATGCATTGTATTAAACCTCGATGTAGGTATTGTATAAAAGAAAGAACCATACTTCGATTGTATTTTGTCTTACTTTTCTTTTCCTAACAAAGGGAACATAAAGCATGTAATAGGCCCGAGCTAAGAGTATTGAAATTTTGCATCTAAATAGTTTGTTGATTTTATTAGGTGTATCTACTTCTTAATTATATTTTAACTATGATTAACGTTGTTGAAACATAAACTAAATTTAGTATTTTGACAAAAGCTCTAATTGACAAAACCCAAATATGATAGATATTATCGAAAAAGATATAAATATCTAGTTTTTAGAAACTCTAAAATATCTAGCTCTAGAAACTCTAGAATATCCTTGCGAAATATCTAGAGTTTTTTTTGAGAATTAGTCTCATGTGTAATTCTAGAATTACCTCAAAGTTTATCTTGTATGAAAATATCTTTGTACTAGAGTCTTCCATGGAGTGGTACAAATAGGGATGGGTTCTAACCATTTTGTACCAAGCCAAAAAAAAGTTTAAGTTCAAGTGCAATACAAATACTCTCATTCCCCACTCTTGTTTTTAGTATTCTCCCTCCTCCAAAAATATTGTCCAACTACATAATAGAAACTCCTATTCTTCCAGCAAACGTATCTCAAGATACACGATACGTATCTTGATACGAACTATACAAGTGAAAAAACGTAACACGATACGTATCCCGATTTGAAAACACTGGTGCGTATTGCTTTCCATCAGTTTCCTCCCAGCATTAGGAGTTGTAACCTTCTTACATCGATTTTGCAAGGAATAGTGGTGTTGGTAATATGGGAGTTATGGGATGGTGGAGGTGAAGGAATGGTGCTTTCATGATTGTAGGGTGAGGTGGCGATGTGACAGGGTGTGGCGGGCGGGGAGGCAAGGGTGAATGCTGGTCTGGGCAATCTCTCACTTTAGTAGTATGATGTTTGAAAATCAAGAGCTCATATTTAAGAGAAACTGGTTAAGCAAGTTAGCAGCAACCCCCCGAAATAACTATTTTGATCAGCAAGCCAGTGGTATTGTTCCCATCAATTGTCGTAACCTTCTTACAACAAGTTTGCAAGGAATGGTAGTGGTGGCGATAGGGGGAAATGGCATGGTGAGGTAGAGAATGGTGATAGGGCTCGGTGGACACAAGGGGGTGCCGGGAGCACCCGGGCCCCTGCACAACTCCAAATATTTCCACATACTATACTAGTTTTTCACGTAAATTTAGAAAAATTCTATTAGATTGGCCCTTGCAAGTCCCTTTAGTGAAGAGGATGGTAATAATCCCTAAAAAATCAAGTTATCAATCATTTTTAGGTCATGTATAAAATTGAATGGTGGCTACGCACATACACTCAATCTCATCTCTTCCTTGGACCTCGCAAGTAGCAATATATACTTATAAAAAACACTTTTTATTTTCAATATAAAATTCATGCAGTTTGGGCCCCTACTAGACAAAAATCCTATGCCCGCCACAAGTTGTAGTGGCGGTATAATGGCGGATGGCGGCGAGGGACACGGGTGGTGGTATCACCGATTGTGTGGGGTTGGAGGTGACGGTGGTGGAGAGATGGTAACTATGGCGGTGTGGGGGCGGTACATTAGTAGTTACGAACGTAGTCATCTTTAAATAAGAAATCTTCTACTTACTAAACCTTCACACCAGTGTCCACTTCAGACTCACAGTAAAAACCAAACACACAACAGTCAACTTCAGTATAGGTACAAGGAAAGTCATAGGCCTTGCTATATCAATGTGTCAAAGTACTTACAAGGGCAATGCAGCCGCTTGGGAATTACCACTAAATCAGTACAAGGCAAGTATCACAAAATGTACATCACAGTCTACCTCGTAAAACAAGATTCTCAGAAGAAGAAATATTACTTCATCCATCTAAATTTGTTTGTCCAATCTTGAAAATCTAACTAGCTATTTTAAGGAACACAATAATTACACTTAATAGAATCACAACTATTCACATTTACCCTTCAACTTCTTTGAAAAGTTAGTACTTTATTTCAAACAAGGGGGTAAAAAGACAGAATATCCACATAACAGAATTGGGACGGAGGGAATAAATGATTGCCCAAAATAGAAAATTTTGGAATAAGACAGAAAAATTCTTCTATCTTGTTCAATCAATGTAGACTTCTACTTCAATTAATGCAGTGAAACTTTGTTACTACAACACAAAAGGGATAAAAATCAGATTATTAGTTCTAACCCCTGGAAGAGTTGTCTTATTATGACACGCCTCCACCGCCTTGTCGGCTTCTTGCCTCGACGGACATATAACAAAACAACACCCTGCAACACAAGGAATTCACCAAAATTAGGGCTTCAAGAAACGCAGTCTTTTTTTTTTTTCTTTTTTTTTTCTTTCAAGAAACGTAGTCGAGACGCTAAAAATCACGAACGGGACTCAAGAAACTAGTCGAATCCCACATTGCGATCCGAAAATCGAAGGAAGATTTGAGAATGCACGAGAGAGAAGAGATTCGAGCACCTCGCGAGGCTCGAGTGGTCTTGTCTTTGATGACGTTGACCTGGTCAACGAGAGCTAACTCCTTGAACATTGCGAGGAGTTGGTCCTCGGTCATGCTCTTGGGCACTTGACCTACGAATAACTTCACACTCTCTTCGCTTCTGTCTCTCAATTCCTGCCCTTCCGCCATCAATGTCTACTCTCTCTCTCTCTCTCTAAACTCTCTCTCTCCTTGTCTTTCGAGACTCCGCCAACTGTTTCTCTCTCTCTCTCTCTCTCTCTCTCTCTCTCTCTCTGATTTTCTCTCTCTTCGGTCGTCCTCGTCTGAGAGTCTTCGCTAGTTGGATGCCTGTTAGGAGAGAAAAATTTATTAATTGGCCCTATCTAGATGGAAAGGTTGGATCTTCACGGAACTTTAATATATATAAAAAGCATAGGAGAATGCCCCCGGTTTTGTGCGTATATGCGAAAGTGCCCTTTTGGGTTGACTATAATTGGGCAGACAGACAGCCGGAATTGGACTCTGCGGACGGACAGCGTACTGAAGATCTTTGACTTACACAAGAACTGCAATGAAAGAGTCCTGTCCATGGAGGAATTTTTGGGTTGGTGCCGAGTGAGCAGCGCATCCAAGCCGTCCATTTTGGTTTTGGATGGCTCGGATTTGAGAAGATAAAGAGGAGAGATAGTGGTGGGGTGAGAGGAGAGAGAGAGTTTTAATCTAGACCGTCCAACACATTTTTGGACGGTCCGAATGCGTTGTTCGGGCATCACGTGGACACGACTACATGGTACCCACCAGCACCCAAAAATTTCTCCCTTCCACGAGTACACCATTTGCACATTGCCTTATAAGACTCATCTCGGGATTTCACATAAATGATCAAAGCCGCTTAATTTGTTTTAAAAAAATCTATGTAAAAAATTAGCTTAGTCGGATATCGATAATGACTTGATCGATTATGTGCTCAATTTCTTGTCAGAAAATTAAGCAAATAACTGATTAATCTCTACCGATATCCAACTGAGTTGGCTTTTACATGAATCCTTAAAAATACATTTTAAATAAATTAAGCAATTTCGATTATTTGTGTGGGAACTCGAGATGAGTCTCACACCGCGCGGTGTGTATTTGGTGTACACCAAACGGTGTACCCATAGGTTTATTGTTGATGAACTACTTTACTTCTATGAACGAAATTCTTTCTTTTATTCGTGTTATTTTTCATGTGTCTTAAGATGGAATTCTTCTGTATGTGTCTCGATTATGGTCCTGTATGGTGATTTAAACCACATACTTTTGGAATTTTGATATCTGAATCATTGATGCAAGAAATTAGGTTATTTTTCATGTGTCTTAAGATTGTCTATTGCTCTCAAAATAAACATGATACTTGTTTTTTTATATAGGGGAATTGTACATTGAGGACTGTAATTGAACAACTCCGATTCGATCTTTCTCAATGTCCGATTAACTTAATCTTTTGCATATATAGATGATTTGAACATCGAGAACTTCAAATGAAAAACGTGAATGTGTAGTAACTACTGTAATGAATGTGCGGCTCAGTTCGGATGATACTAGTTTTTAGGAGATTTGTGATTGTGATATCCATTATTCCTATGTTTTCTTTTTTTTGCTTGGCAAAAGTCAGCAATACTGTTAGTTGTAGTTAGTGAGATATGAAAAGTCAGTCAAATACATCAAAGTAGATGGTGCCTACCACTGGCCTACCCTGGGCTACCACTCCACTTAATGATCCCTACGCTTTGGAACTAGTTGGAATATGAATGTGATTCCTGATGACATATTCAATCAAGGAATCACATTCCCAAACCAAGTAAAAAAATCTGATCTCTCTCATTCCCATGGTAATTCTATATTCGCAGCTCACTCCACTACAAAAAGAAATATTTACCTCTAGTAAATTTTCAAAATAACTGATTCCCGCATACGTTTAATAAATTAATCCGAACATCAGAATAAAATTACTTCAAATATCAAATTCCCAATAATCAAATTTCTCCTACCAGAAATTACGGGCATCCAAATGTAGCTCAACATTAATTGTTAATACAGCTCTCTGCTGGCTTGTTGCTCTGTTTTTAGCTATATATACTAATGTAGAATTATTCTGAAGTTAACAGTTTGTCAGCACCTACAATGTTTATTATGCCTAATAAGGAATATAGGATGGCAGGTGGACTAATTGGGAGGAGGGGGAAATTAACTCTTATTTATATCTTAATTGCTTTCCCATTGGATGAAAAGATCAATCGCCTCGTTTTTTCTCGTTATGTATCTGTTAGATGATTAGTTTGGCTTTGTCCAAGTTATCTGTAATGAATTTCGTTATGTAAGTGTTGTTGGGCTTTATCAATACAGTACCTCTTACTTTTGTCAAAAATAAAAAAATTGCTTCCCCATTGGACCATTGATGAGCACCAAATCATGTTAAACAAACTTTAATTACAATTAATTAAGGTCTTAATCAGTACCTGTATAACTTTTGGGAAAAAGGCACATGTCACTAACATGCCAGTTTGTCAATCTATAAAAACCACATGGGACATGGCCAAGTTTTGGTCCCCCTCCTTAAGTTTTGACTAAAGGGTCTCCAATTACACATGGTAGACTCGATAATTTATACTAAAACTAAACACTTAAATATGGTGTCCTCTAGTACCAAAAAGAGAGAGAAGAAATTGGGACTTTTTTTTAAAATTGGTTTTGCTAATCTCTTCCCACTAGGAGGAGGATGATATGCACATAATTTCAAACAGGTTCGGATATCAATGCATATTTCACGGATATTAATACACTTTCGTAAATATCAATACACTTTTTGCGGATATCAATGCATATTTTACCTATTATCCTACACTATTTGGGCGGAGGTTAAGAATAATTTTTTTAAATTTGCAAACATTCAAATATTGTATGATGTTGATCTATTGGTTCCTACTTTTGTCATAACTTTATTTGGTTCATTTGCTTTATTAGATATATAT
>JAOTQK010000001.1:27824679-27859990 GCA_025642025.1 Rhododendron ferrugineum
TTTGTGTAATAAAAGTACTCTAGTAGGAGTTGTGATGTAATAATGAGCTAGACTCTTAGTGTTTAATTCAATAAAAATGTTTATTTAACGAACCCAAAAATGGGGGCGTTACACAATCAATCAAAGCTTGCTAGACTGAAAACCTTAGAAGGCAGTTCTAGACAAAAGTTAGAGCATAAAAGGAGAGCTAAAATACACGAGTGAACCTTGGCCTGAACTACGTTTTGACCTGATTCCTTGAAAAGGGCTACGTAGGCAATCTCTCCGTGAAATTCGGTCACAATCAATCAACTTGATCCACGGTTTCCTGCTCCAGGGTGCATCTTTGTATTTAAGGCGGTGTTACGGTCAACATTTCAATCAAATGGGGAAAGTCCTTAATCTTTCGATTTTATTCAAATTACTACTTCTATTACACAGGCTGAGCAAGTCTTAAAAAAAAATAGTTAAGCATAAATACAAAATAAAATGCTAGAGGCCTTCATAGGCTCACAGTTTATTCTAGATCATTGGAGTTTGGTCAGGAGTCAGTCTATATTTTGCCTCCTTGCAACTTCTCTCCTTAGCCATGCTTTGTAGCGATGCTTGAGTTCTGTGCTAAAGGCTGGATCTTCTCCACCAAGTTGTCTCAGGCCCCAGTTGTGCTCATATCCGATCAGATTTTGGGCCGTGAACGCAGGAATGTGGAAGGTCTCTACCCCAGCTCAGTTTAGTCCTTGGCTCATGCCTAGTTGACGGAGGATACGCCCGGGGATGTAGAATGTGAAACTGGATAGTCCAGCAATCACCATTCTCTCAAAGCCTGCAGAGTTTGTGGCCATGTCCGGGATATTCAGCACTTCGTGCCGCTAGTTGATTTCATTTGGTGCCATCTCTTTCATGAATAGGTACCACTCTTCCTTGGACATTTCTGGATGAATCATCCCCCGTTGATTCATCCGGCCTGGCAGATTAGGCCAGTTCGCCTCAGGAGCCGCAATCAATCCAAGCTTGTCTGACAGTCATAGCTACTTGAGCGGAAAAACAAGTGAGTAGCTCTTATATAGCCTTAGCTGAGAGTGAGGTAAAAACAGAATGTGTGAAAGCCAGAAAAAGGTGAGTTGAGTGAGCGTTTACCTGCAGTAGGAGTGGACTACCGCTGAATATGTTTGTTTGGTCGGTAGAAATCAAGTCCAAGCCTATGAGTGTTTCCGCGAGAACCATAGGCACCACATTCCTTCGAGCGCCCATTTGAGCGGCGACACTCACCAGTGAAGGATTAACCCGCCCATCTGGTGATACTAGCAAATAGGCGGCTAGCACGGAGATCGACAGGGCAAATCAGCGCCTGGCCTGTGCAGTGGTATCTCTTGTATTGCCTTCAGGCCCGTACCACTCCATCAGGCGCATCATATTGATTTGGCTGGATTTCAAAAGCTTTGGCATACTTTTTCTGTAAGGTGGCACGAGAATCACGCTGGAAGCGAAGCCCTGGAGATATGCTTGAAATTCCTCCATGGTCGGGCATAGCTCGTTGTCCTCGAATCTGAACACGTGGACATCTGGATCCCAGAACCGTAGGGCTGCCCCCAAGATTTCAGTGCGAAGCCTTATGTTTCAAAGAAAACGGAAAGCGGCTAGCCCATGGGACCGAAAGGATAATGAGCCGCCTACAACAAATGCTTCTAACCATGGGTCGATGAGGGTTGGGAGGTGATTTGCCATTGTAAGTGATATGTGGAGCTTTGCTTCTGGAGGGATGCCTTACATTCTCAAGGACATTGCCCTTTTATAGCAAAAGATGGAAAATATCCCTTTTTCCAAGGGAAATATCCAAGCAAGGTGGCATTGCCCCTTCAATTCAAGGGCACACTTGTGAGTTTGCCTCATAGGTCTTCTGGAAAACCTGGAGTGATGACAAGGCCTGCAACCCTTCAATTTCCGAATGGGTCAAAGTTGGTGGCTGTATCTGGAACAGAATCAGCGCACGCCATAGTGGGATTCGCGCACGCATGAGTGGAGCACATGCGCCTGAGCCACTAAAACGCGCGTGGGTTACCCCTTTTTCCTGCCAGGAAAAGCAGCCTACTGACTTTTCGGGGTGCTTTTTCGCTTTTTGTCTCGGGCCAAATTTTGAACTTTTTACATTTCCAGCAGGTCATTGCAAGTACTTATGACTGTGTCGAAGTGTTGATTTGGCGATTTTACATGTAATGAAGGATTCGGGCCCTCCGGAGAGTTTTTCCAAACAAAAGTCAAAGTTTCACTGTATCAAAGTGGCTGTGCAAGTGGGTTTGCTATACAGGATGTCTTTTTATTAAGCATGCCAGGCTTAAAGGCCGTACAGCGAGTTCAAAGCAAGTAACAAAAATAAAGAAAAATGCTCGGGTAGCCCAACGGCTCTCAAGCTTATTCTCGATACTGGCGGAGTTTTCGGGTTCAGCATTGGCCACCTGATCTTGCCATGACCTCCTCGTGAAGCCAAGTTACGTAGTGTTCGTCCAACCACTCCACGAAGCCAGGAGTGGGACCTTCGAGCACCCTATCATTCCAGCTGCGCCGATAGTTGTGCAATGTTCGAGCGTCAAAATCAGGAGGTTGGAAGCTCTCAGTCCCAGCTTTTTGTAGCCCCTTGCTCATGCCCAGTTGATAGAGTGTACGGCCCGGGATATAGAAGGTAAAGCTCGCCAATCCGGCGATTACCATTCTTTCATAACCAGTAGAGGCGAAGGCCATCTTGGGCAAATTCAACCAAGGACACCTCCAGACAATGTCCTCATACTCCATGTCATGTAGGATAACGTACCATTCCAGCATTTCCTTTCGGGATACAGCAAGGATTTCTCGAGCATCCGTCTAGGAAAGTGTTCCCAGCCTGCCTGGGGTGCTTCAAGCAAGCCGATCTTGTCAAAAAGCCATGTCTGTGTGAGTGAAAAGACAAGTAAGGAGCCAGATAAAGCCTGAGTGAAAAGACAAGTCTGTGTCGTTGGGCCCCACGACCCCAGCCTCCTCCGTTGCTCGCTCGTCCCCCTTTGGCATACGCCAGACTGGTTCGACACCAACCTCCTGCTAGTGGTCTCCACCGCCATCGCCGCTACTCGTAACCACTACACCAGTGCCCGCGACAGCCTCCGTCGGCCGTTGTTCCTCTATTTCAATCTCCATTGGCCCTCCGGTGTCCTCTGAACGATCAATAATATCACCACCACCGCTATTGTCGCCGTGATTCGCCATGGCTGGTCTTGTAAGCGTGGGTTTGTGGATTTTGGGAAGAAATCAAAGATTTGAGAGGATTTGAAAGTTGAGAAGTGTTTTGAAACTTTGAAACTGCTTGGGAACTTCTTCTGAACGTCCTAGGGAAGTTTAAAGGTGTGGGATAGGTTTGGGCCGCGTTTGGGCCTGTGCCAGATTCAAGCCCTGAGAAGCCTCCCGCGAGCGCAGGAGTGGCTTCATCGCGCGACGGTCAAATTGGGCCTCAGGCCCAATCCAGTTTCTAGCCAGGCCCATTCAGATTTCTCTCTTATTTTTAGCCCATGGGACCTTTTTATGGCTTTTCAAAAAGTGTTTGGGTCAATTCAAGGAATTTTATCCCCACAAGTGATCCGCCTGCCATTTTGAAATCCACTTTTAAATCAGTGACGATCTATCCGTCCACTTTCAAATCAGCGACGATCTATCCGTCCACCTCCAAATCAACGACGACCTATCCGTCCACGTTCAAATCAGCGACGATCTATCCATCCACCTTCAAATCAGCGACGATCAATCCGTCCACGTTCAAATCAGCGACGATCTGTCCGTCCACGTTCAAATCAGCGACGATCTATCTGTCCACCTTCAAATTCAGCGCCGTCCACCTTCAAATTAGCGACGATCTGTCTGTCCACTTTCAAATAAGCGACGATCTGTCCATCTACCTTTCAAATCAGCGCCGATCTATCCATCCACCTTCAAATCATCGACGATCTATCCGTCGACCTTTAAATCAGTGACAATCTATCCATCCACTTTCAAATCAGCGATGATCTGTCTGTCCACTATCGAATCAGCGACGATCTGTCTGTCCACCTCCAAATCAACGACGACCTATCCGTCCACTTTCAAATCAGCGACGATCTGTCCGTCCACATTCAAATCAGCGACGATCTATCTGTCCACCTTCAAATTCAGCGCCGTCCACCTTCAAATTAGCGAAGATCTGTCTGTCCACTTTCAAATAAGCGACGATCTGTCCGTCTACCTTTCAAATCAGCGCCGATCTATCCGTCCACCTTTAAATCAGTGACAATCTATCCGTCCACTTTCAAATCAGCGATGATCTATCCGTCCACCTTCAATTCAGCGACGATATATCCGTCCACTTCTGTTTATTCCCCAGGAGATTTTGCTTCGACGATCGATCTGCTCTTTGGTCCTTGGTGCACGGTGTTTTTATATATTTTCGTCTGCATTTTCGGCTTTTTGGCAGGTTTGATGGGTGTCTAGGAATCTTTGACGTTACTTGTACCAGCTCAATGGTGCTCCGTGTGCCGTCAAAGAGGGACTACTGTAGACACCCCAATCTGAATCTCCCAATTGATTTACTTCATTTTTCGGTTTGTTGTTTCCCCGATGATGATTCAGATCAAAACAGTTTTCAGTGTGAAAAGGATTGAACTTGGAATGAGTGGGGCTCCTTCAATGCCCTTTTGAACCTGTTGAACCCTAAAACCCTAAGTCAAAACCCTAACCCAAGGTTTGACCAGCGTGCATTGCCGTGGAACCGTCGCACGCTTGTTCGCTTGCCAGGTGTTGGTCAAGGTCAAAGCTTTGACTATTGACCAGCGCGCGAGTAAAATGTACACGCGCGCGCTATAGCCACTCCCACGTGCGCCAGTCAACACCTGTCCCTATCATGCTTTTCCAACTGGATTTTATAGTCATCAAAGGGTCTATTGTACCGTAGAACCCCGTTTTCTTCGCTAGCACAACGTTCTGCAGGTGCTTGGGGTTAGCCACCCACTCAACCACTCCCATCACCTTGTTGGAGCCATTCTCCACCAAGTGAGGCTGGCCAGCCTTGTTGGCTGGTTGCTTAGCCTAGTTCACCACCAACCTTATGCCTCCCAACCTCCTATAAATACCCCTTGGTCTTTCAAGTTAAAGGGTTACCAAAAATACAAGCAAAAGGCTACACAATCTCAAATTCCCTTGTTATTTCCTCACACTTGCTATCTTCATACACTCATTTGCCAAGCTCTACCACCTTGTTCAATCTATTTTCAAACCTCTCAAGCAAAGGTATAATTTACTGCATGTTCACTGTTTGATCCCTGAGGGGGGCTGGCAGGGCCAAGGCTGTTAATTAATACCAGTTCTGGCCCTAAAGTCAGTAGGGTTACAAGATCCGTGAGATTAGCTCTCCTACGCGCGACAGACCCATTTACGCGCGCTCTTGTTACGGGTTGCACGCGATGGTCCTTCCGGGGATGGGTATGCTAGTTATTTCTTGTTTTTATTAAGTTATAAATCACCTTGATGCATGTTAAAAATTGATCCACTGTTTTGCAAGTTAAAATTCATAGGATAGCTCAACATGCTTTTCTGTTTACCTCGGAATGCCCCTGGGTTGCTTCTGAATATGTCTCAGAGCCCAGGCATGCAAAAGCAATTCCTGAAAGTCCAGTCATGACCCACGCGCGCCTTTCTTGCTGCCGCGCGCGCTGGTCAATCTGTTTCCAAAGGCTGCCTTTGCATGGGCAACTTAGCCCTTGGCCTTTGTTTTACTACCCCCACTGATTAGGGGATGTACATTAATTTTATTTATGTTTATTCTATTGTAACCATTAATTACTTTTTGTAGATATATAACTGCATGGTTTGCCCCTGGGTGAGCACTGATCATTCCAGAGCCCAGAAAGGGATAAGATTTAACCTATTGGAAGAGCATCAACCCACACGCATTTGTATGGCTTTGGCGCGCGCTGGTTAACTGGCATGTACGTAGATCCATGCATGCAAGTTGGCCACTGTTTGCTTCAAATCCATACAATGCACTTTTTTGACATTTCTTCACAGTGTTGGGTTTTATCCCATTTATTTTTCAATATTTCATCCATCCATGTTATTTCGATCACATCCTGCAAAGTGTTACAGTTTTATTCCCGATTAATTGTTTCCCCGCTCTAATTGGCTAAAAATCAATAAAAAAAAAGAAGAATCGCAATATTTTCACAAAATGCCTAAGTAGGGACCGATCTTTGTATTGGGCGAGAGGGGTGCCTTAAAACCCTTCCCCTCTCGTAACCTGGCTCCCGAACCCAGATATGGTTATGACGGACTGGTGCCTTCACTTTTTCAAATCAAATAGTGCAGCAGGTGCTTCGAAATACGGTTCCTTGGGTGTCGGACCTTCAATCCCGATTGGCGACTCTGTATTTTCGAGCGCTTGCTTCCCCGCTCACGCTCCCTCGATCCGAAAGGACCACTTTAGAAAGGAACAGAATCCTTTTTAAAGGCATGCTGCCCACACGAGTCAGCATTGCAGTTATCACAAGGATTGGGGTCACATGACGGAGGATTGTGAGATGTTCAAGCAGCACCTCGATGACCTAGTCTCTTGTGGTTATCTGAAGGAATTTATTCAGGAAGAACCCAAGGGTGCTGAAAAAGCAATGGAGTTGGATTTCGAGTAAAATCCAAGTGGCGTAATCCATATGATACATGGATCGGCCGCGCCTTATACGAGAAATGAGGTGAGATTGCTCCAAAGTCAAGTTAAGCATGACTAACATGTCATGCAATTAGGAAAGAAGAGGGGACGTGAAGAAGAGGTATGCAACGAGGGCATAGTCTTCACAGATGAGGACCTGGGAGGAATCCAGGTGCCACATAATGATGCTCTGGTCATAAACCTACGAATTGGGGAATATGACATGGAGAGGATCTTAGTGGACTCATGAAGCTGCACGGAAGTGTTGTACTATGATGCATTTAAGAAGTTAGGGCTGACACAGGCGGACCTGGTGCAGTCAATAACTCCATTGGTTGGATTTAGTGCAGGAGCAGTCTGGCCATTGGGCAAAGTAACTCTGCCTGTTCGGGCAGGAACAGTGGTGCTGCGGACCGACTTCCTAGTGGTAGATGTGTTGTCTTCTTATAACACGATTATAGGGAGAACGTGGTTGCACAAAATGAGGGTAGTTTCCTTCACTTACCATCAGATGGTAAAGTTTCCCGGATGCAATGGCATTGAAAGGATCAGAGGAAACCAGAAGGTTGCCCAACAGTGCCTGATTTCTATAATCAAGAAGGCACCTAAGGCAAAGTTGGTCCAAGCCATCGAGGTTCCAGACCAGCCGACCATCAAGGATGTCGGAGGGAACCCCACCGAGAAAGTGGTGGAAGGTTTGAAAAAGATTCAGATCAACGAGACTGATCGTGAAAGGTATTTCCTAATTGGGGAAAACCTGAGCAAAGAAGAAGAAGAAAAGTTGGTGGGATTCCTTAAGGAGCACGTTGACGTGTTTGCTTGGGTCCCCGAAGAGATACCTTGGGTGGATGCAAATGTGATCTGTCACCACTTGAATGTGGATCCACAACACAAGCCCGTGATGCAAAAAAAGAGAAGATCAACCGTACAACACGTGGATGCTGCTATCGAGGAGGTTGATCGCTTACTGGAAGCAAAGGCCATACAAGAAGTTTACTACCCAGAGCGGTTGTTTAACACTGTGGTAGTAAAGAAAAAGAATGGGAAGTGGCGTGTCTGTGTAGACTTCACAGATTTGGACAAGGCATGTCCAAAAGATAGTTTTCCTCTCCCAATGATAGATCAACTGGTTGATGCAACTGCTGGGTATGGACGGATGAGTTTCCTTGATGCATATCGAGGATATCACCAGATTGCCATGTACGGACCCGATCAAGAGAAGACATCATTCATTACGCCAAGAGGGTTGTATTGTTACAATGTCATGCCCTTTGGTTTGAGGAACGCCAGAGCAACTTACCATAGGCTGGCAACTATTATGCTGAAAAAGTTGATTGGTAAAACTATGGAGGTCTACATAAATGACATGGTGGTTAAGTGCAAAGAGAGGCAGGACCAAATAGCTGATTTAAAGGAAGCCTTTGAGATTCTGAGAGAGTACAAGCTGAAGCTCAATGCCTTGAAGTGTGCGTTTGGAGTAAACTAAGGAAAATTCTTAGGCCACCTAGTGACCATAAGAGGGATAGAAGCAAACCCCGATCAAATAGCAGTTTTGCAAAAGCTCCAAAGTCCCAGGACCGCGAAGGAGGTCCAAAGACTGACTGGAATGGCTGCGGCCCTTAACAGATTCATCAGCCGGTCCAATGACAAGTGCAGGCCTTTTTTTCAATTGCTGAAAAAGAGGGAAGGATACGAATGGGGAGTAGAATGCGAACAAGCATTCCAAGACCTGAAAAAGTACTTGGCAACAGCCCCATTTTGTCTACTCTTGATTCGGGTGAGTCTATAACTTTGTATTTAGCAGTGTCAGAGCATGCTGTGAGTGCAGTATTATTGAGGGACAAGGGATCCGAGCAAATCCCCGTCTACTATGTGAGTAAAACATTATTAGATGCAGAAACGAGATATCTGCCTCTAGAAAAATTGGTCCTGGCATTAAGGACAGCGGCAAGAAAGTTGCCCCATTATTTTCTGTGTCATAAAATAGTGGTTTACACAGAGTTTCCGTTGAAATCATTGCTATGAAAAGCAGATTTCTTGGGGCGTATTTTGACTTGGTCGGTGGAGCTGAGCCAATACAATATTGACTATCAGCCGCGCACCACAATTAAGGGACAAGTGTTTGCAGACTTTGTGGCCGAATTCTCTCCAACAGTAGCTCCCCAGCCTCCTACGAGAAAGGAGCAAGCAACTGAGCTGCCAACCGGAAAGGGAAAGGTGCCAGCTGAGTAGGATCCCCAGGAATGGAAACTATTCATTGATGGTTCTGCATGTAACACCGGTTCAGGAATTGGAGTTGTATTTTTCCCTCCTGAAGGAGTAATGGTGGAGTTGTCCCTTCAACTGGGCTTCAGTGCTTCAAACAATGTGGCAGAGTACGAGGCACTCCTGGCAGGATTGAGAAGTGCAAAGACCCTGAAAGTAAAAAGGATACGAGTGCACTATGATTCACAACTCGTGGTTAACCAGTTGTTCAGGGAATATGAAGCTCGGAATGAAAAGATGGCAGGCTACGTGGAGGCCGCCAAGGATCTGCTTGACACTTTTGAGAAGGTGTTCATTGAGCAAATAAGTTTTGGACAGAACGCCCATGCATATTCACTTGCTTGGTTGGTCGCAACTGTGCCAACTGAGTTCAAGAGAAGAGTGGCAGTAGATTATCTTGCTGAGCCTAGCATTGGAAGAAGCATGGAATTGGTCTTGGACGTGAACCAGGGACCAAGCTGGATGGATCAAATAGTGGAGTACTTACAAGATGGGACACTCCCCACTAATAAGAAGGAGGCTCATAAGATAAAGACAAAATTTGCACGATTCTGGCTGTCACTTGAAGGAAAGTTGTACAGAAAATCCTTCACTGGTCCATACTTACTTTGTGTACACCCCGAGATGGTGCAGAAGTTCCTCCACGAGATTCACGAGGGAACATGTGGAAGCCATGCTGGGGGCCGGTCCATTGCCCAACGAGCAATCACCTAAGGATATTGGTGTCCACATATGCAAGAGAGATGCAAAGGTATATGTCAAAATCTATGAGAAGTGTCAGAAATTCTCCCCAATGATCTGAACACCGACCAAAGATCTAGTGCCGTTGACGAATCCTTGGCCATTCGCACAATGGGGGATGGACATAGTGGGTCCATTACACAAGGCAATTGGGAACATGAAATTTCTATTGGTAGCAATAGATTATTTCACTAAGTGGATTGAGGCAGAGCCATTGGCCAAGATCACTGAACCTATGATAGAAAGGTTCGTTTGGAAGAGTATTATCACCTGATTTGGGGTCCCATACTCACTGAATACGGACAATGGGTCCCAATTCCAAAAGAAGTTCAAGGCTTTCTGTTCCCAGTATGGGATAAGAAATTGTTATTCAACCCCAGCCTACCCTTAGAGTAATGGGCAGGCAGAGGCGTCCAACAAAACCATCCTTGACGGGTTCAAGAAGAGGTTGGATAAAGCGAAGGGGAAATGGCCCAACGAATTGCCACTAGTCCTGTGGGCGCACCGAACAACTCCTAGGAGGTCTATGGGAGAGACCCCCTATTCATTAACATATGGAACAAAGGCTGTTATTCCATTAGCGGTAGGTTTGCCGACCAACATGACCACTTTGGGTGAAAGTGGAGGCAATGACAGAGCCCTGGAGATCGAGCTGAATCTTGGCGAGGAACGGAGAGAAAGGGCTCTGGTGCATTTGGCCTCTTATCAAGAGCAGCTGATGAAAAGCTACAACAAGCATGTCCATCCACGAGAATTTAGTATTGGAGGCCGTGTGCTTCGTAAGGTGCTAGGCATTACCAAGGTAGCCAACGAGCGCAAGTTGGGAGCTAATTGGGAAGTACCATATCGAGTCACTGAGGTTGTGGGCATTGAGGCTTATCGATTGGCAGACCTAGACGGGAGGTGCCAAGGCCTTGGAATGTCCATAATTTGAGAAAGTTCTTCATTTGAAAGACATCACTTTATTTTTCATTTTTTTTTACGATGCACATCATGATTGTGTGGGAGTTATCCCTTGTTTCTCGTTCCTTGTTAGTTGCAAGGGGTACGAATAACGCCCCCTTGAGTTTCGGACTATGAATAAAATTTTGATTATGAGTTTTTTCAAAATTTTTGATTGTTTCTGATCACGGATTTACGCTTCATTCTTTTGTTTGAATACGGGCTAGAAATTCGTGGCCACCTTTTCTCGCTTTGTATTGGGGAGCCAAGAATGGGTACGTACGAATTATGAGTTACAAAATTATTTTCCCAGTACGAGAATACTTGGGGTGCATACGATTACATGCACAAACAATTCAAGTACGAATACTTGAGCATTACTTTGAACAAACTTAGTAGGCATACGTGAATATGCACATAATATACCGAGTACGAAAACACTTGGGTTGCATACGTGAACGTGCAGAGTTATCTAAGTATGAATACACTTAGGAATTTCCAAGAATGAACAATCTTGGGGAGCATACGTGAACATGCAGACGCAGCCAAAGGATGAATACACTTCGGCTTCTATTTAAGTAATAGATACTTAAGAATTTGTCCAGGCATGAATAAACTTGGAGTGCATGTGTGAATGTGCGTAGTTTTGCCCAGTATGACAATGTTTGGGCAACTATCTAAGTATGGAAAACTTGGAAATGTACATTTCCTAAGAACGAAACACTTAGGTGCATACACAAACATGAAGTATATTTTAAAATACGACAATACTTAGAGATTGAACCTGCAAGGTTGGAGCAACGAATGGCCACCAACAGACATTGAAGGCCACGAAGGGCCAAGCAAACAACAGAAATCAAAATGTTATGCAACGAAGGGCCAAATTCCCGTGTTAAGATACAGTCATAAAAGTACCTGTGCCGCACAGGGCTAGGATCACGGCTACGCAGGGCCTGCAAACTGCTTAAAAGGTAGAATTGTCCAAGGGAAATAAAATCATACCTTTTCATCAAGTGTTAAGTTCAGGACAGGGACAAGAGTAACTTTAGTGGCCGTGTCTTCCACAACTGTGCTAACATCATTGGGACCACCGCTGGCTTCCTTCTGGCCAGGGTTGGTTACGTCTTCACCTTGTTCGGCATCAGCAGCAGCAGGTTGTTCAGAGATATGGGCATTCAGTTCCCTGTCGAGATTGTCCTCCTCCTCCTCTTACTCCACAATTTCATCTTTGACTATAGCCTGCGTGCTCGGGAGGTCTTTCTCGTTCCACAATGGGGATGTCTCAACAACTCCAGCTTTAGTAAGGGTAGCGGCCCAAATAGCAAGCCATATCTCATCTTGGATCCCGGGCATCTGGGCTTTGTAATTTTCCATGGCAGCATCAACTCCAGCATTATAACCCTGTTGATAAGCCGTTTTTCCCTCCTCCTTGCTGGCTTCAAGTTCTGTGAGTGCTTGGCTGAGACTATCCTCAGGACCGTCCAACTTAATTTTCAGGCTCTCGGCGTCAGCACAAGCTTGGTTTCTTTCTCTCTCAAGTCGAGTAATGGAGCGCTGCAGTTTTGAGTTTTCACTGGCAAGCTTCGCGCGTTGAGGCTCGGACTGGCCTAGCTTTTGAGCCATAGCCACCATTTTTTGCATTAACTGAAACAAACACAGGGAATCAGAAAATCCAATAAGAATAAACCATGAATTGAAATGGCAGGAAGAGGGAATATACCTTGGCACTGTAGACCATGAATGAGCCAAGGAGATTGTCGGGGGAGCTTGCCACTTCCTTTTGCATATACCCTGGCAGCATCAAGGCCTGAGACAAAGCTAGGGTAGTCCCCTCGGATTCAGCGCTGTCCCTGATGCTGACAGGCTAATTTCCATGAGTAAGCTGGGGAGCCCAGATAAGGGATGACATCGTTGAGGTCTAAGGCGGGAGACTCTCATTTAGTGCTGATTCCAAGCGTTGTCGTTTGTCTCGATGACTTGCCTCTATTTCCTCAGGGGAAAAGCCAGGAGGAGCGTCAGATTGAGTGGGCCCATGATGGTCGTGTGCTGGAATAAGACTTTAAGAACCCCCACGACCCTGAGAGGCGCCACGGCCCCTCCCGCGGTCGGGTAGGTTCAGAAGGCTGCTGAGGTTGATCGGCTGATTGGGTCGTTCCATATCTTGATTGCCCGGAGGAGAAGGAGTATAACCACTGGATGATGAGGTGGTCGCTTCTTCGGCCAATTGGATTGGTTTGTCTGGAATTGGAGGTGTGCGTGACCTTTCCGAAGTAGAAGCTGTAACGAGTCCTTGATCGTCAGCTGCTTGGGTGCGGCGATCAGTAAAACCCCAGTATGATGCTCTGTAGCTGAGAAGCACTTGGGCTGCTCTTGCTCGGCCCACGAGATGGGTGCATTGCCCGTTGAAAGCTAGTGCTTGGTTAATGTCAGCAGCATGGACCAAGGGGGTGATGATATCATGCCCTTGATTTACGTTTTTGGCTGCAAAACAAGTTCGAGAGACCAATTTAAGTTAAACTGGGGCAATTCAAAATATTTCTCGGCAAGCAGTTCTGCGAGAAAGAAAGAACTAACGTGGAGTGCCAAATCTATGCGGCGCGTGAAAGCCTATCACTCTGCCATCCTCGTCCCTGGGCTCGAAGTTCCCCGTGACGATGAGGAAGTCATCATCATCCCCTCGAGCGGAGTTAGGAAGTTCAAGCACAAGCTTTTTTCTAGAATCCCTACTGTTCAAATAATACGTAAGGGCGTCTTTCGTCCTAGAGATACTGTATAGGTGGTGGATATCATACAGACCTAGGGATGTGCCAAGCATTTGATTTATGGCATTAATGCCCATGACAACACGAAAGAAGTTGGCAGAAATTTGCATTGGGGACAATCGATAATGGGCTAAGACTTGACGAAGCAGGGGTGTGCCAGACGGAACCCAACGCTGCCCTCGACAACGGCGACTACCGAAATATGCAGAGTATCATTATCAGGACACTCACGAAGGGCATCCTCAGGGGCTAATGCGGTGGCAATGTTATCAGAAATCTCATAGCGAGCCCTAAAGTCCGCCATGGCTTGAGGAGTATTGCAGAATCTCCCGAATCTCCCCATGAATTAACAAAAAAAAACCCTAGAATATTTCGACGCAAACGATGGAATGAAGGGTAAGATGGGGAGCAACGACTTACGAGATGAGTTTTCAGAGAGCCTGGTGTAAAAAGTGAAGGTCTCGAAGGTGCAGAACAGTGCTCCAATGGCGGAATCATCCTTCCTTTTTCTGCAAAGAAAAGCCTAGAAGACAAAATGGGTAGGTACAAAATGGGGCCAAAATCCCCTAAATACCCTAAATCGAGGATGACGTAAGTGAAATGTCGTCTCAGACGTCGTTTGGGTGTTCCGTTCCTCGAAGGACGTCCATTCGCATTTAATGTGGGCAATACGAAGTGTGCCACGTGTAAAGGTAAGGGCAGGAAAAGCCTGTCCAGCCCAAACGATGAGACGTTTGGGCTAGCCTAAAGATGAAAATTGCACCAATTCTATGGAACAAGGTGAAGGAGCAGCATGAATTTGCTCGGTATTTGGGAGCTTTGCTCGTCATTTGAGTTAAAATAACGAGTAAAACTGGGGAGCAATTGTAGGGAGGTATTCCCGAACAAGCTCAAATAGAGCCCGTACACGTGGTGTGTGGGAACATGGTATGAGTAAGACAGGATAAGTTGTCGTGCAAGGCGATGGTCGGCGATATGGACCAGTGACAAGAGAAGTCAATGGGCTAGGAAGTTTGTACGGGGAAAAGGACCAGTGTCATGAGAAGATATTGGTCCAAATAATTGATGAAGGCCAGCTACATGTGAAAGTCACTGGTCCAGGTAGTCTGTTCGGCAATGAGATGGCCGAACAGAGAAAGACCTCTTGAGAAAGCAGCCTCAGGTACAAGGAACACTCTAGAAGGTTCCAGAACAGTGATATTCCATGAAGGAATAAGATCCCAATAAAATAGGATCTGGGGAAGATACCCAACGGGAATGGGATGTTCGGCTCACTATAGAAAAGAGTCCTAAAAGGACTAAGGTAATGAATTGATTAGGGAACGAGAATCTAAGATATTCTGGGTTTCCTATACGAGGTAGGAAACCTAGGGCAACACGGATACTTGGGTAACAAGCATTTATGAATTTATAAATACGAGGTATACCTGGAGGTAAAGGGTAAGCAATTCATTGCAATACGATTGTTTCATACTGATAATTAGGGCTTTTTGCTAGTACATGACACTAACTTAGGCATCAGAGGGCCTTTGCCACAAGCGGCAAAGGTGCGCTTACCCTTTGTTTGTTTTGCAGATTAGGGTTCCGACGTCGTGCTAGGGTTCTGGTGAAGGGACACGAGTAGCCATTACACACTTGTGCTGTTCAAAGCCTCTTTCTTTTTTATCCACTTACATGATTTCGACTCAAAAGAACTAATGACTTATTACAATTAGTCCTTAGTTTATTAACCGATAATGATTCGGCCTATCATCGTACATTACTATTATTATTTTAATGTAGGCATTCAATTAATTATTAGGGTTAACAAAAAAATATTATGATTATATTCATTTGTAAAATTGGATATAGCTAAATATATACATGAGTGGAATTATTACTGGTGTAACAATAAAAAAAAAAGAGTCATGATTAGTGTTGCTAAAAATATTACTAAGATTACAAAATTGATAATTTACGTGTTTAAATAATTACTCACACATTTTAATAACATAAAGGCATCGGCCAATCATAAAATATTATGCGATTTATTGCTCGCACATTATTAATTGATTTACTTGTTATCTCATAAAAATGTATTATGCTCTGAGTTAGTTTTTTTTTATGAATATCATTGTATGTGCTCGATCGGATTTAGGTGCACGTGCACTAGGTTGTTTACAATGAGAGAAATTATGCAGTTAGTGTTATGGTTAATGGAAAAGGAAAACAGATGAAAGGTTGTGGGCTTAGTAGGACCTTAGGGGTGGCCTGACAGGACCCCGTACTGATTGGGGGTAGCCTGGTAGGACCTTGAGGGTAGCCTGAAAGACCCGGTGTAGCTTGGGTGGCCAAGCAGGACCTCAGGGGATGCCTGGCAGGACCTCAGGTATTGAGGGTAGCCTAGCAAGACCTTGAGGGCGGCCTGATGGACCTAGAATTGTGAGGATTGTCTACTAGTACCTCGTGATATTGAAGGTAGCAGGATGTTTAAAATATGTTCAATGAAATGCTGAGTTCGTAAAGCGATGGATACTATGGTGCAGGAATGATTATGAAATGTGAGATTCAAAAAAAAAAAAAAAAAGGTAATTTAAAGGCTTGCTAATGGATTTACTTATTTAATGCTTGTCGTTCTATTATTTTCATATGAACTGTGATAAAACTGCTTAGCTGTTAAGTAAGGGATTGGTAGGGTTAGGATTATTCTACTGAGTGAATTATCACTCACGGATACGTTTGTATCCTGGTAAATCGGTTGCTTCAGCGATCAATTTGTCAGAGTGTGCAGGATTCAATGGTGGAGCAGTTTGACACAGGAGGAATACTAGGGGCGGAGACCGAGTATACTTGGGATCTGTATCAAGACTAAAATCGCTTTGAAGTTATTTCAATAAAATGACAGATTTTATTTAGGTTAAATAAGTATTTTTTTTATCGAGTTAGTATATTCCAAGAGAAGTCGGCTCAATGCTTGTCAGACCAATGTTTACCTTTAAATAAAAGCTTAGTATTTTCAATTTGGGTTGAAATAAAGAAATCCCTATGTTGGTACATCCGTGTATATTTGGTTGACTAAAGAAATTTTTTTTCAAAAAATGATAATTAATGTTGCCGATATTCGTTTAAAATATTGGGGCGTTACATCATGTGCTAATGATGATGTGGAGGGTGTTCCTCCAAGGGTCAATGCTCAGTGTCCAATAAATCCATGTCGAAATTCCCTTGGCAAGATGCATGTATTGTGCCCTAATTGCAAAGCATTGCATTGGATGGATGAAAAATTGACTAGGTCGTCTAAGAAAAATCCTCTTTTTGGGACGTGTTGTTTACAAGGGAAGGTTAGGCCATCTTTGCTAATTACACCCCCTCCACCACTTCAAGCATTGTACGATGGGAATGATGATCAATCAAAATCGTTTTGGGCTCATTCTCGAGAGTATAATGCAGTTAATGCTTTCACAAGTCTTGGTGCCACATTGGTTAAATGAGTTCTCAGTGGAAGGGGACCAACATCGTTCACTATTGATGGAGAATTGAGACATCGAACAGGGTGACTACTACCTGTCCCAGGAGAGCATGCATCATATGCTCAACTTTACATTTATGACCCCATGTTTTTGAAACTATACTACTAATGCAACCAATCAGCTTTGGGGGTTTTTTCTTCTCCTAATGCTGTTTTTTGATATTATGTGGCCTATGTTGAACTTATACTGCTAATGCAACCAACCAGCTTTGGGGTTTTTTTTCTTCTCCTAATGCTATTTTTTAATGCTAATGCAAACACTAATTATACAGTTTAGTTATTGGATACCTGACAAAAAAGTTTCGGCCTTTTGATTGCTTCAATAAATCGATTATTAGGCGTGGTAGATAATGGGTTCTTCGTGTCATGGTATGTGTATAAAAGTGGGTTTAGTTTGATACTTTATTTAGACTGCGCTTAGAGTGCGTTGCGCCATACCTTCAAGTACGGGCATCCAATAGTAAGTGATCTCTTTTGCATTTTGAAATAGCAATGATAAGAGGTGTCCGAGCAACTCTCGCACACTTAGATCCGTGCACACATACGTAGTGAGTGAGTGAGGCCCGTCCGTCGCACCTCTAGCAAGTGGACGGCACCTTGTGTGCAAATATTTGTAGATGTATTTGTTGTTCTAATTTAATTATTTGGATATCTTCCCATAGCAACCAATATGCCGTCTTAATAAGTTGCAGTTCTAATATTTAGTAACAAATAGATTGGGACAGACGAATTATATCCAATGTTTTCACTCAGGAGAATTATATTAATTTTGGCGGTAAATATTACTCCACATTCGTAAATAAAATGGAGTTCCCAACAAATGTAACTTCAAACAAATGCTAGTGCCTCAATGATTCGACATCTATGGGCAGTGTGCTCTAAAGCTGATACGTTGTGGATCAAATGGGTGCACACCTAAATCATAAAGGATCAAAGTGTTTGGCAGGTTAAGATACCATAGGAAGCTTCATGGACCATCGGGAAAATTTTCAAGTTACGAGTTGATGTCCAGCCTTGGATAAAGTGTGCAATTGGGGATGGCAGGGCTACCTTCTTGTGGTTTGATAATTGGCACTCTCTTGGGCATTTATACCAGAGATTTGGCGAATCTTTCGTTTTTAATTTGGGAAGATCCCTCCAAGCTAAAGTGGATTCTATCATTCAGAATGGCATGTGGAAATGGCCTCGCCCTAGAAATGCAATCACCAAGGAGATCATGGCTGGTACTTCCCCTGGCTTGACCCCAAATACTGTTGTTTCTGATTCTATGTGCTGGTCTCTGAATGGTAGTGGTAAATTTACACTTAAATCTGCATGGAATGCCTTGCATACTGTGTATCCCGTGGTCCCGTGGGCTAAAGGTGTTTGGTTCTCTCACAATTTCCCTCGGTGGGCCTTTATTGAATGGCTAACTTTCCTAGGCAGATTGTCCACTAAAGATAGAATTCTAAGTTGGGGTCTAGGGGTAAATGCAACTTGTGTACTCTATTGCCAGGAAGATGAGTCTCATGAGCGCTTATTTTTTGATTGCGATTACTCCAAGTATGTGTGGACTCGAATGCTTGGAAAAAACAACATTGTTAGGCCTTGTTATGGGCTGGCTAGGGAAATTGATTGGTTATGCACTCATATGAGGGCGGACTCTTATACCCAAAGGACTTATAAACTGTCCTTAGCTGCATCCATCTTTTGGATATGGAGGGAGAGGAATGCTAGGGTTTTCAAAGGAATTAGCACTTTTGCTGAAAGTTTGTGGTTCAAGATTGCAGATGAAGTCAAAGCTTGTATGTGTTCTTGGAGGAACATAAAGCCCAACGATGAGAATAGACTGTTGGTTAGGAGCTGGAATGTGCATTCCAGTATTCTTGCTTCGAGTTAGTCTTGCATAGGAGTTGAGTATTGTTGCTTCTTGTAGCATTGTTTACTTTCTTACTTTGCTTTGTTTTGCTTTGGCCTTTTTGGCCTGACTGCTTGTAAAGGCTATGCCTTATGTTTGGGTTTGTTTGCATGCAATGAAATGGTTGAGTTACCAAAAAATAAATAAAAAAACAAATGCTAGTGTGATAGTAATTGTTATGGTTCTAAAATTTTTTGAGCAAATGGTAACTGGCCCTCATTCATTTTAGGTGTGCTATATATGTCAATTTTAATGGAGGTATAAGGAATTTTGTCCCGTAGATTTTCTGTTAATGGAAGATGGGATTGGGCCTAGAAAAATTAATCATCAAGTCGTGCGTAATTAACTGGTCCGGACACCTGGAATTGTATTTGTTAAAACAAGCATTTCAAACATACAATTGTAGTTTCCTAGAAAAATGCAATATATATATATATATATAAAGGCAGCCCTTCCCGGTCATTTTGTTTGAACCATTTGATAAAAAACAAACAAAAACTGCTTGGATGAAGCCCTTCCCGGTCATTTTGTTTGTCGATTTCTCGCGGGTACCTTTAAAATCAAGTTTGTAGGGAAGGGATTCCGCGTGGGATCGCTTACGTGTGAATACGTGTGAGCTGGAGAGGTGCGATTGGTTGATGATTAGCAAGGGGAAAAGGGGAAGCAATCTTGTTGGGTGAGGGAAGGAGCAAGAGGTACAAGAGAGACAAAGGCAGCGTGTCCCTTGTTTCTTCCGCGGGAGTCACGTCCGACTTTTCGTGAATGGAATGGGTGAGGTCACCTTTTCTCTGGGGAAGAATGTTCTCCTTTCTCAAATTCAGTGCTCACACACTCTCTCTCCAGAAAAGTCAGCATTGTCAAATCATTGGGAATGTCAGGGGTATTTATAGGGCACCTGGGCCTAGGTCAGGCCCAGGACGATGCTCTTATGAAACCCCAACACGTGTCTCTACTGTACCTCCAGGCCTTGGAGAAACTCGTCCTCTCGCGAAAACTTTTCCGCGGGAGAGCTCGAACCTCCGCGGCGCGTCCTCTATCCCAAGCCACCAAGCCACAAAAAATTCCCCAATTCCCGCGGGAGCAAGGTCGCGACCTACGGCGATCATGTTCTCATCCCGGAGCCCTTTCCAGACCCTGCCTCTAGGCTTGGATGGGGCTCCGGGAACTCTTTAGAGTACTTTTCTCATAATCGTGAGACCTCGAGGACTCGCGGGGCCTCACTTGTAGTCCTTCGTTGCTAAGACCATCTCAGCAAACGTCTCTTGTATTCCGCGGAGGGAACGAGTCTCCGCGGGGGACATCCCTCTCGCGGACATCTTCCGCGGGTGTATCATTTGGTCCTTGTGCACGTGTTCTCTTTCCATTAGACGGTCAACCAGTCGTCTTCAAATCAAGGTTTGACCAAGACTCCCTCGCCGCGCAGGCCCCATTGCCACGTGTCCGCAGCTAATTGGAGGGTCAAACGGTCTCTATAGGTCAAGGATTGATAATTTTGACCGCACCTACATATGCCCCCCACGCACGTACGGCGGGTATATGTCGTTCACGTGCGTATTTTATGTTTTTGCAAATTTCTGCGGATGTCTTCGAGCCGTCCCGCGAAGCGGCGGGTTCCTTGACAATTGGCGGTGCATCTTCGTGTATCGAGGTGACCCTTGGTGTACGGTCGCCATTAATGCTTCCTTAATTGATCCACTATATAAGCCCTTCATTCTTTATTCCCTTTTCACTTACCGTTCAACTCCAGTCAAAGCTCTCTCGCTCTCTTCTCTTTCTCTGTAGTCAACAGTTCTCTCGTCCTCCTTTCCGCTCTTTAAAACTTCTTCTCCTTTCATACAAAGTATCAATGGCAGCATGTAACGTATTCATCGAGGAACCCGTCCCCGCCGCGGACCAGTGGAGGAGGGCCCCATACCTCTAGACCATTGGGGACCCTTTCTGGGCCCTTGCAGAAGCCTACCCCGTTGAAGGGGCCCCTTTGGCCAACCCTACATCCTTTACAGCTCCCGTCGACTTGGGGCAAGCGAAGCTGGTCAGCCCATCTTCCGTCCTCCGCCTCCGCATAGAACGCGGTGACTTTCCTCACTCTGAGTGCCGTTTTGGTGCTTAGGCTTCTCCACCCAATGACTGGCCGGAGTGGGTGGATGAAATCATCAGCAATCTTCCCCGGAAGCAAATCCTCATGGGCAACGGTACTTACGACGCTGTGATGTTGTCACGGAGTTTGGGCATTCCGAGGCAAAGGGCGGCCATCGCCAATCTGGGACACGCGTGCTCTCGTTGGACCATCAACACCCATTCTTTTGCATGGGCCTGGCGTGAGAGTGACCTCTCGCTGGAGGACGTGGTCATCCTCACTCGTCTCTCTCTCCGCGGGGCTGCTCTTTTTTATCCGGACAAGTTCTCTCGCGCGGATCAGGAGAACATCGATGAGCTGAAGAGGCTGGGGAAACTGGCCCAATCCGGTCCCCGGTTTACCGCTCAAGGCATTCGCAAAGAGGCTGCGGCGAACGCCAAGAAGACGTCTTTCGCAAGTTGGATCCGCTTCTTTTTTAAGGACTTCCAACCCGCGAAGACGGTGATTCCCAGGGAAGCTCGGGACTTTGTCGCGGGTCCGCATTACCAGCAGCGGCTTTACATGGATAGGTTCTTTGCTTTCTTCATCTCATACTTCGTTCTCCCCGACTACCCCGCGAATAGCCCTTCTCCAGCGGTCTTCCCGCTCGCCATCCTTTTGGTCCGCGGGGAGCATATTACATTGGCCCCCTTGTTCCTAAGGTCACTCTATCGCCAGCTGGATTTGGTTCACGCTGACCTCGCAAGGTCTCTTGGGAGGTGTGACCACCTTTCCATGGTTCACACCAGTTTCCTGCTCGCGTACTTCTTCGAGCACTTTCACATCATTGCTCCGGTCCCACGGACTTTTCTAGCGTCCACCAATCGATCCGGGGCGGAGCGATGGTTTGGCACCAGCAGCGACGCCTCCTGGTACTGTGGGCAGCGTGCCCTGAGAAAAAGGATTCCGTTCTTTTCTCTCGGATCGAGGGAGCCCGAGCGCGAATGGCAAGCGCTCGGAAATACAGAGTCGCCACTCGGGTTTGAAGGTCCGACACCCAAGGAACCATATTTCGAAGCACCTTTCGCGCTATTTGATTTGAAAAAGTGAAGACACCAGTCCGTCATAACCATATCTGGGTTTGGGAGCCAAGTTACGAGAGG
The DNA here is from genome assembly GCA_025642025.1 of Rhododendron ferrugineum. Lineage (NCBI taxonomy): Eukaryota > Viridiplantae > Streptophyta > Magnoliopsida > Ericales > Ericaceae > Rhododendron > Rhododendron ferrugineum. Next base: position 27,846,684 of record JAOTQK010000001.1, read on the forward strand.
GGAAGGGATTTATGGCACCCCTCTCGCCCAATCCGGAGATCGGTCTCTACTTAGGCACTTTCAAAATGTTGCGATTCTTCTTTTATTAATCAATTTTAGCCAGTTAGGGCGGGGGAATAGTTAATCGGGATTTAAACTGTAACATGTTTGTAGGATGTGATTGACAGCATGCTTGCTCAATTGAAACAGTTAGTATAGGATGAAAACAGACTATTGTGGGAGTTTAAACAGACTGGAAAGCCCATGTCTCGGAGTGCCGTGCGCATGAAGAAACTAGCATGCACTGATCAAGTCACTGCATGCTGATCACACCTGTGCGCGCCGGTAAGCCTAAGCCCACAGCTCTTATTCTCAAACCTTCTGAGCTCTAGAAGGACCAGTGCACACCCAGGACAAACCAAGCAGTTTATAAGCAGTTAAACTACATAGATTAAAGGCTGAAAAGCCCTACAAATTAACAAATACCCCATAAATAGTGTGGGGACAAAAACAGAGGCTTAAAGCCAAGTTACCGAAGCAAAGACCAATCACTGGTCAAGGACTGACCAGTGCGCGCTGATTGCGCCCTAGCGCGCGCTGGTTGTGCCCCGGCGCGCAATGGTATTAGTCAACCTTCCAGTGTTTGGTTTTGCTCATCCTGGGTTTTGGGACATGTCCAGAAAGATCCCAGGTGTACTCCATAACAGCAGAAATGAAAATTGACATTTACAACTAGCAATTTAAGCTAAGGAAAGCAGTAAAATGGTTTTTATCATGCTCAGCAGTGATCTATATACACAGAAACACACAAAACAGTGGAAAACCAATCCCCACACTCTCCTTCACGCGCAGCCACGAAGTGGCGCGCGCGTATATGGGACAAGCGCGCGCTGGTTAATTCCACCACGGTTCTGTAAACCTTGCTAGCTTTAGGGCCAAGACTGGTATTGATTACCAACCTTGACCCTGCCAGCCCCCCTCAGGGATCAAAACAGAAAACAGTAGGTATGCTATACCTAGATTGAGTTTGAAAGAGATTGAGTTTTGAGTTGAGTTGAGGTTGTTTGAGGTGGTGGTGCAAGAACAAGTTATGTTCCTTAGGGTGCTTAGGATTTAAGCCTTTTGAATGCCAATTTTTGTAAACCCTTGGAAAGAGAACAAATGGGGGGTATTTATAGGAGAAACAAGGGAGTTTGCTCTGGTTCAAAGAGTGAAGCTCAGCCAGTCCACGGTCAAACTTTGACCGTTGACAACACCTGGCAGTTTGACCAGCGCGCGGGGGGTTTAGGTACAGCGCACGCTAGTCAGCTTAGGCTTTTGGCTTTTTAAGTGGCTTCGGCTCGGTTAGGTTCAAGGGTTTCGCAAACACTCAAAGCTCAAACATGCTATCATTCCAGGGGTGTTCTTGATCCGATTCATCATCGGGGAATCAGAAACCTAAAGTAAACTAATCTGGAAGTCTAGATTGGGGTGTCTACAGTAGCCCCCCTCTGACGGCACTTGGAGCACCATCGACTTGGTACAAGTAAAGTCAAAGGTTTCTAAACACCCCTCAAGGCTATCCAGAGCAGAACATACTAGTAAAGTAGACTCGAATACTTAAAGAACCTGATCGGTTGAATGGACAGACGGACCATCGCTGGGGATGGATGTAGAAGTGGACAATTGCATCGCCGCTTGTTGATCGAATTTGGACAAGACAGGCAGTCGCTACAGATGTGAACGGGACCGGCCGTCGCTATTGGGGATCAAGCTATCCTCAGCACAAAGTATTCCAACAAACACGGGTAGGTCGTGTCTGGCAGGTTGAATTCCATCTGTAGGGAATAAGAGCCAATCTCCTTATCAAAGACCATCCAAGACAGAGCAATGAGCCTGCTGGAAGATGCACTTGCGGCTAGTTTGAGGGTGGTTGTCGTTCGGGATAGGCCAAGACGGACTCTCCTGGGGAACAATCAATTGCGGATGAACGGACCATCGGACGATACTCTGATCGTCGTTGTGGACTGTATGGATGATGTGCTAATCATCGTTGACAGGACCGGCTGCCATTGATGGAGACGGGGAGATCAATGTGCTGAATGATCAAACCGTTGAGGAATTTGACAGAACCGGCTGTTGTGGATGCGAACCGTTGAGGAAATTGACAAGACCGGTTGTCGTGGATGCGAACGGAGAGATCTATGTGCTGAGTGATCAAACCGTTGAGGAAATTGACAGGACCGGCTGTCGTTGATTTGAACTGGCGGATCGCTAGAAAAAGTGATAGAGCCATTGGGGTTGGACAGGACCGGTTGTCGTTGATTTGAACTGGCGGATCACTATAAAAAGTGATCGAGCCATTGGGGTCGGATAGGACCGGCTGTCGTTGATTTGAACTGGCGGATCACTATAAAAAGTGATCGAGCCATTGGGGTTGGACAGGACCGGCTGTCGTTGATTTGAACTGGTGGATCACTATAAAAAGTGATCGAGCCATTGGGGTCAGACAGGGCCGGCTTTCGTTGATTTGAAAATCGGCTCCGTAGTAACAGCATCCTTTGGTTTAGAAACCGAGAAGATGACGACCATTCTGGTTATTTTCCTACTTTCAACATTTAATATACACAATATGCAATGACATGTATAATGAAAATGCAGATTGAAGCTTAGGGCAGCTTTTAGGAGAACAACGACACCTAAGGACTACCACTGAGCCTCATTACTGCACTCTCTGCGCCTCTGAGATGTACACCCAGATAGAGAGACATTGAACGGGCTGGCGTGCCCCATTTGACATTTGAGCAATGGAATTTGGCCTGCGCACCCCTTTCTTCGATGCTTGGGCAGATGTGCCCCAGAGAAGCTTTGCTTGGTCTTGGGCTGACATGCCCTGTCTACTTCGAGAGATTCCACTAGTTGCGGATCACTGATACTAGGGTAGCAATATAAAAAAAAATTTGCATTTTCCAGTTTATTGACTCTCTTTTGCAAGTGAATGCATGAACCAACTGCTAATATCCAATTTGCATTGACAAATGACTTGAACCAACAGATAGACATGCGCACATGTGCAAACTCGCCTAGCTCGAACGAAAAGGGAGAAAGAACCCCAGGATACGATGCGAACCCTTAGACACACGGAAAATAATGAAATTTTGGGCATTAACGCCAAAAACTCACAACGTCCCTAAACAGGTGAAACTGACGCTTGTGAAAGGTGCAAAAAGGTACAAAGACCTATACAAACAAAATCGAGAAAAGCATCTTGAAAAGACAATTGATTGAAAAACTGGAAAAAATGTCATAAAGACGGACATAAACGCAGATGATGACTCATATAGGCCAGGACTGAAACCGACACCCCCGTGCAGTCACATTAAGTCCATATGACTTGCATGATATGACAAGACTTGACAAAAGCCCCTTGAACGACATTCGAGGGCAGTAGCTGACTACTACACTCTACTGCAGGAATTGAATAAGCATGTGCAGGGTTGAGACCAACATGCATCACTTTGAACAAACGCACGTGACTACAAGTCCGCTGCGGCTGCTCACACCAGACTTCGCTGAACTTAGAATAAACTGTGAGCTGTTAGGCCTTGCAAGCATGTCGTTCTATTTTTTATGCTTAAATTGTTTTTAAGGCTTTATGCTCAGCCTATAAATTGAAGAAGTAGTTTGCAATAAACTTAAAAGACGAAAGGTTTCCCCCTTCTGATCCTCAATGCAGCTTGACTTGAACTTCGATCCTCTCTCGACCTTTGATGTGTACCAAAATGTCAACCATGGATCCAATTGATAGAATGTGACCGAGTCTCAAAGAGAGACTGCCTACGTATCTCATTCTAGGGAATCAGGTCAAAACGTAGTTCAGGCCAAAGGTCAACTCTCGAGTATTTACCTCTCCATTTGTGCTCTAACTTTTGCCTAGTACCGCCCATTCAGGTCTTTGGTCTAGCGAGCTTTTGAACATTGCCTATTATTTTTGCCTAGACCCCCTTCATAGGTTTTCGGGCTAGCAGGCTGCTTTAACTTTTGCTTGGAACTGCCCACCCTTGGGGTTTTCAGCCCAGCGAGCTTCTCACAGGGAAAAATTGCTTTTGAAATGATCCAGGTTGACCAAGGCTTTGAAATTGTTGCCGTCGAGGACGACGATCTTTGGCTGCAGCCCCAGATAAAATGGCTTTGATGACGCAGGGTCAAGAGCGCTTCGGCTGGAAATGCTTTGCTCTGGGTTGTTTTGTACACTTTCTCATTGGTACTTGGCGGAACGCCACTGTTGTTGTTTTGAACATGGTACAAGGCCCGGAGCCTTCTGAGCTTCTACTTTCTGGATTGGCACCCGGTAGCAGGGGATTTGATGCTTAGGATGAACGTGAGGCGTGACTTGATGAGACCACGCCAAGACGTTGACGAATTCTTCGAACCTGTCTGACCGGGCGCAATTCTCCTCTGGGGGCGGTGCATGGACCAAATTTGAACCTTTCGGGAGGTTATCCTTGTCTTTCAAGTTTATTGAAAACTACTTCTTCTTTTAACAGGCTGAGCATGCCTTTCGTCTTCCCGTTCGGCGAGGGAACGCATTTCCTTGGGGATGATCCCATCGAAATCTATCCCTTCGTCGTCAGGGTCGACACAATTTATATAAAAGCCAGCAAAGTACTTAGAAGCAGATAATGCATATTATAAAAACCCTCGGGGTTTGCCAAGTACAATAGACTCAAAACTTGAAACAAAAGCTACGACGTGGAGGGCCTAGAGGCTCGAACTCCGACTCAGAGCTAGACTAGACAAACGCAAAAGACCGTGTCAGACTTAGACAAAACGCCAATGCAAACTAGATGCGGTTTTGAAAATGAAACTTTTAAAAAGCTATCCATAGCTTCCACAAAAAGAGGTAGGATCCAGTGGGTGTCAGGCCCAAGCAACAGCACTTCGGCTTCCTCTATAGCTTCTTCGACCAAACCTACTCGGTGCTCCTTTGATCACTAGACCTCAGCCGGTCGGTCCTCCTCTTTGCAAGCCCCTCATCACTGTCAATCCAGATGTCAGCAGTGAAAACCTCAACTGCCCAACCTACAGCCATCATGTGAACCTCCGGTTCGGACGGGATGGATACGATGGGTTTGGGTTGATTTGCTGGGACGATATAGTGGCTAGGGTTGAATATGGTGGAGCTCGGGTTGATCTAAGTGGAGGTGATAGATACCTGACCAACCAGAGGGTCAGATGTGTGTTGAGGCAAGGAGTTAGAAATGACGTTGGGCCTCGGTGGAACCTGAATAGTGTCATCGTCAATAAGATCTTGAAACTCATGTCGAAGACAATAGCACTTGTCAGTGTGATGGCCAGGCATTTGGTGGAAGACACAGAAGAGGTTAGGATTGTAACCGGTAGGTAAGACTTTGGGTGGAGAAGTTGGGGTCAAAGGTTTGAGATGCCCAGACTTGACGAGTTTCTCCATCACTGCGGATAGAGATGCCTCAAAGATAGAGAATCTCCGGGGTTGGGTTCGGGCTTGGAAGCTTTGAGCGTTTTGAACTTGATTGACATCGGCAGCGCGATTGGAGTTGAAAGCTGGAGCATCGCTCCCACTTGTATCTGTATCGGTGTAGTTGCTGTTACCAAACAACGCACTACTATTTCCCGAATAAGCCCTTGGCTTATCTTTTTGAGTGGAGGAAGAAGATGACTCCCCTCTTGGCAGAACTCCAGTTTGCAGCGCATTCTCAATGGCTAGGCCAGACTCAAAGAAGGTCTCAAAGTTTGCAGATGCTTGAACCAGCATGAGATGCTAAGCATAGTCGAGTTGCAGGTTGCGGGAGATAATGCGGAGTTGATCTCTCTCGCTCGGGCGCTTAGTCATTTGAGCTGCTTTGGCTCACCACTGTTTAACGAAATCCGCAAAGGACTCCTTTGCCTCCATCTTCGTGGATTCCAACTCTCAAACAGTCATCTTGAGTTGAGCATTGTAGCTATACTGTGAGACAAAGGCAGCTCCTATGTCTTCCCAAGTTCTTCGTTTGGAGATGTCGAGCGACAAAATCCAATGGAAGGCAGGCCCAGAAAGGGTGTGAGGGAAAAGTTGAGACATGGCCTCACTTTCCACACCCAGCAGCTTCATGGCGGAATGGTAGCCATAGAGATGAGTTCTGGGGTCACCACTCCCGTCGAACTTGACCAAATCAGGCATCTTGAATTTGTCAGGGAGCTTGGCATTGGGATACAGGTAGAGACGATCCAAGTCAAAGCCCCCTGCGCTGATCTTCTCAGACTTTGTGACTGCTTCCACCAGCTTTGCCATCTAGGCCATGAGAGCTGCCATATCAGGGTCTTGCACAGGTTCCCCACCCACAAGATTCGGGTTTGTAGTAGGCGCAAGAGCCTCTCTAGGGATGGGCTGAACAATTAAGCGCCCCTCGTGGTTCGGATCCTCGACCAAGAGAGGATGTTGATGAACATCCTCAACGTCCTCGCCTTCCTCTTCGAGAGGAGGTGGAAGACGAGTGTTGATAAGGTCATTTAGACGGGCGATGGAAGCATCAGTCTGAATAGCCCTTTGCTGCATAACAGTGATGCTATTCTGGAGGTTTGTGAGCATGGCCTCCAGAGTGAGCGGTTGATCTGCCATGGCTGGCCTTGAAGATGAGCCTACTGAAGATGTTGAAAATGGGGAAGCTGACGACGTGGCTTTTTGTAAAATTGATGGCGAAACCAACTATAGGGTGGCCAACAATGAACCTGGAGAAGCCTCTGTTGCAACTGACTGAGTTTCGAGCCTGACAAGTCTTTGAACTGGATTCCGAAGACGTTCCCAAGTAGGTTTGGCTCTTCCTTTTAGTACTTTCTTGCTTGGTGCAATGGCTTTGAGCTAGACAGTAAAGTAAGTGAAAGCTCAGTGGCGTTCCTGCAGCAATTAGAATGCAATGCACACGTCGTCGTCGGTGTCAACCCTAGACTCTAGAACTAGAGACGAGTCCGTCTCATGATGTTCAGACACTGCCAAAATCCTCAGAAATCTTTTCGAGGGTGTATCCTTTGAATAGATCAAACTAATCTTAAGAGATGTCAAAACTGACTAAGTCTTCGACTTTTCCTATTTGACGTTTCAACTTTGAATTAGAAACAATTCGGTATTGATGGCATGACACCTTAACCGGGGTGGCGTCAGCGACAACAAGCTTTAGCCAGGGTGGTTGTAAGTGACGAGGCACTTGTAACCTGAATGATATCAGTGTCACGACATCAATACTTTGTGGTTTCTTTTTGTCGGATGAATCCTCAATTGGGCATGAGCCAAGGACTTAGTAAATTTTGATTTCTCAAAGTCTCGCTGCTCTAAGGACTTTGAAAAAATAACAAGGTGCACCATCGAGATGCACGACTCTTCATCGGGTCATAGCAGCGTCCTAGTAAGCATAAGACAGACTCGAAAGAGAGACAACCTAAAAGCCGCCCTAAACATGCTCCTACAAAAAATGGAATGTATGCATGTACAATTCAAGAGACGAGTTTGCATCACGATTGTCAGACGTAGCCGGAATCCTCAGAATTCTTTTCGACGATGTGTCCCTGAGTAGATCAACAGATCCTAAAAGATGTCAAAATAGACTAAATCTTTGAGTAGTCCCATTTGAAGATTCAACTTTGAATTTGGAACGACTTGGTGTTGATGACATGACACGTTAACCTTGAACACCGCGGTGTATAGTGACTACGCACTTCAACCTGGGTGGCACCAGTGACACGACATCATTACTCTGTTGTTCCTTATTTTCGGTTGAATCCTCAACCGGGCATGAGCCAAGGATTTAGTAAATTTTGATTTCTCAAAGTCTCATTGAACTAAGGACTTTTCGATTAATAACGAACATTCGACAGAATTAACGACTACTCATCGGGCCCAATCAACATCTTAGACAGGGCAAGACAAACTCAAAAGGCAAAACAACCTTAAGCATGGTCCTATGCAAAACAATGCGTGCAATAGGGAAAGCAGTAACACGTAGACAGTTACGGGGTTAGATGCAAATAGATCTTACCCTGCAGGTACTTGTCCTAGTTTGGAGAGTTCTAGTACTTGTCCTGGTTTTGGCTTGTAACAGGTTCCTCGGACTAAAGCCAAGATATACCTCCCGCTGCCCACGTAACCGCAGAGCAATAGTCGAACGGTAGAATGACCTATCATCGTCGAAGGTTGTTGGTCATTCGGGGTCCCTGGGCTTCGGTAAATCGTGCCGGATTGCCAAAACGATCCAACGAGGCTTATCCCACATCAATGCAAACGAGAAATGTTATAAATTGATTAAGAGAAGAAGAATCGCAAAATCGCAAAATGCCTTTTCAAATTCGGCTCACTTTATTTAATCCATCTTTAGAGGAAACTACACAAGTGAACAATCGAAAAAGCCCCAGATCGGAGTGGCCGGACACGAGGTCCTGTTAAATCACCATTCCAACCTTCGGCAGCGCGAAGCTCACCGTTTTGACAGACTTTTAAGGGATTGTTCCCAAGTGTATTAAACTCTAAGTGTGGATCAATATCGGTTCAATCATCCCTAGCAGAGTCGCCACTATGGGCAGCATGCCCTGAGAAAAAGGATTCTGTTCCTTTCTCTCGAATCGAGGGAGCACGAGCGCGAATGGCAAGCACTCAGAAATACAGAGTCGCCACTCGGGTTTGAAGGTCCGACACCCAAAGAACTGTAGTTCGAAGCACCTGTCGCGCTATTTGATTTGAAAAAGTGAAGACACCAGTCTGTCATAACCATTGTTGGGTTCGGGAGCCAGGTTTCGAGAGGGGAAGGGTTTTATGGCACCCCTCTCGCCCAATCCGGAGATCGGTCTCTACTTAGGCATTTTAAAAATATTGCAATTCTTCTTTTATTAATCGATTTTAGCCAGTTAAGGCGGGGGAACAGATAATCGGGATTTAAACTGTAACATGTTTGCAGGATGTGATTGACAGCATGCTTGCTCAATTGAAACAGTTAGTATAGGATGAAAACGGACTGTTGTGGGAGTTTAAACAGACTAGAAAGCCCCTGTCTTGGAGTGCTTTGCGCAGGAAGAAACCGGCATGCACTGATCAAGTCACTGCATGCTGATCACACCTGCGCGCGCCACTATGAGACCAGCACGCGCCAGTAAGCCTAACCCCACAGCTCTTATTCTCAAACCCTCTGGGCTCTGGAAGGACCAGTGCACACCCAGGACAAACCAAGCAGTTTATAAGCAGCTAAACTACACATATTAAAGGCTAAAAAACCCTACAAATTAACAAAATACCCCACAAACAGTGTGGGGACAAAAACAGAGGCCTAAAGCCAAGTTACCGAAGGAAAGACTACTCACTGGTCAAGGACTGACCAGCGCGCGCTGATTGCGCCCTGGCGCGCGATGGTTGTTCCCCGGCGCGCGCGCGCGATGGTATGAGTCAACCTTCCAGTGTTTGGTTTTGCATCCTGGGTTCTGGGACATGTCCAGAAAGATACCGGGGGTACTCCATAACAGCAGAAACGCAAATTGACATTTACAACTATTAGTTTAAGCTAAGGAAAGCAGTAAAATGGTTTTTATCATGCTCAGCAGTGATCTATATAAACAAAAAGACACAAAATAGTGAAAAACCAATCCCCACACTATCCTTCGCGCACAGCCACGAAGTGGCGCGCGCGTATATGGGACAAGCGCACATTGGTTAATTCCACCATAGTTCTGGAAACCTTGCCAGCTTTAGGGCCAGGACTAGTATTAATTACCAACCTTGACCCTGCCAGCCCCCCTCAGGGATCAGAACAGAAAAAAGTAGGTATGCTATACCTAGATTGAGTTTGAAAGAGTTTGAGCTTTGAGTTGAGTTGAGGTTGTTTGAGGTGGTGGTGCAAGAACAAGCTATGTTCTTTATGGTGCTTAGGATTTAAGCATTTTGAATGCCAGTTTTTGTTAACCCTTTGAAAGAGAACAAATGGGGGGTATTTATAGGAGAAACAAGGGAGTTAGCTCTGGTCAAAAGAGTGAAGCTCAGCCAGTCCACCTGGCTGGCTGAGGGATTCTTGGTAGGTAAGCTTACCAACCCATAAAGGTGATGGGGACAGGCTTGACCGTCTCGAGCGGGATGCGCCTCGGCGCGTTGGTCAACCGTCAAACTTTGACTGTTGACCACTCCTGGTAGTTTGACCAACGCGCGTGGGTTTGGGTACAGCACACATTAGTCAGCTTAGGCTTTTGGCTTTTTAAGTGGCTTCGGCTCGGTTAGGTTCAAGGGTTTCGCAAACACTCAAAAATCAAACATGCTATCATTCCTGGGGTGTTCTTGATCCAATTCATCATCGGGGAATCAGAAACCGAAAGTAAACTAATCTGGATGCCCAGATTGGGGTGTCTACAGGTACGAGGCGTGCGACATCGCGGCGAACTTCACCCCTCGCCCCTACAATTCCGCTTCTCCTGGGGTGGTTGGCATGGGCCAATGCCTCCTACCAGTCAGTTCCCCTGTCTCTGCCGCAAGCGGGGGTGATTCCATAGCGCGGGCGGTCATCAACTCCACCCTTATCGCTCTCCAGGGATGGCTTCCATTTCTTAACCACGAGGCCAGTGACGTGACAGTCTACCGCCCAGACCGTTTCGCGAGGCAATTGAGTTTTGACCAAGGGGTTCCTGGGGCTGCTCCGCCGATGCCATCTTTGGTCGAGTCTCAGCTCTGCTTCACACGGCCGTACACTTCCGACGTCTTGGTACAACTAGGGAATTTACCTATCCCTGCCAGGGACAACGTTGGTTGTTACACCGCGGAGTTCCACTCATTGTGGCAGCGGAACTTAGACTCCTTCTTGACCTTTGTTCAAGGAGAAGCTAATGTCCCAGAGGAGTCCAAGATTCAGACGCGAGACACTTTGCTGCGAGGCATTACAGAGGCTCGAAGGGGGGATTGGCGCGGGCCCCATAGTAGGTGGGCTATAATTGATGTTGTGCCTCTAAATAGGGGCTTTCCTCCAGTTCCTCCTCCCGTAGTCCCGGCGGCCGCTCGGCATATCAGCGCGGGGAACCCGGGGAAGAACTCATCCCCCGACCCCAGCGGAACCATCGCAACCATCTTCTTCGCAGGAGCCAGCGGCCAGGAGCAGCAACCACCGCAAGCGCAACCACACAGTATGCTTCTTACTTCTTTTCATCCAATTGATATTTGCTTCATCACTTCGTCATTTTGATGTCTTCTCATTCAAAATTCCTCTTCCAGCAGAGGGAATTGGATGCTAGCACTTTTGTGGCGTTCGAGCCAGCAACCGCTGCCGCGGCAGCAGGAACGGTGGAGCAGGCCTCGGAAGAAGAGACATAAGAGGGCGCTGCAGCTGCTTTTGCGAAGCGGTGCCGTCTTGAGAGTAAGTTTCGCTTGTTGCATCGTCGCTTCCGCTACCTCCTTCTAGTTTCTAACCCTTGCTTTATTAAACTTTCTTGAACAGCCGTGGTGGAGTCCGAGGAGGAGGAAGATGATGATGGCGCGGGCGTTGATGGTGATGATGATGATGATGATGACATGGACAACATCCCCCTTAGCATCCGCTTACAGACCATGGGTGCCCGCGGGGGGGCTCGCTGCGGAGGATGTTGCAATCATGGACATCTCGTATTCTCTTGAGGAGACGAGGGTTGCGGAGTTAGTCCAACCTCGCACAAGGCTAGTCCCCTACTGCCAGCCAGAGCCAGAGTCTTCTGTGGCGATAGGAGGTATGTTCACCCCTGACGAACATTCATTTATGGACCTTGGAGGGGACCCCAACACGGTTTCTTTCGGGTCATCCTCCTCCTCTAATGAATCTGATAATGTCATCGTTTATTCTGCTGATCGAGACCCCTCTCCATCTCATGCAGCAACTTCTGAAATCCACGAGCCTCTTCCGCCGATGGATTCTCGGGAGTCTGTCGGCCAAGACGACATCGCCGAGGAGCCGGTTACGGCGGCAGCCGCGCAACAACTAAGGAGTGATGAAGAAGATGACATTCAAGAACTCCCCCACCTCTCCGCGGGAGTTCCCTCCGTGGGCCAACCGGGGGCCGGGTCAACCTCCACTCCTTCGGGATCCCGTCAACACTCTTCCACCAGTGCCCGAGTTCGCTCCACTGAGAGTTTCTTGGGCCGGGTTGCTGGCAGTTCTCCGGGCATCTCTGTAGACACCCTAATTTGGCCTAACGATTATTTCAAATCCCACCTTAGGGACCATCCCAAAAATGAATGGAGACAGTGATTGCTGATTGACTTCTTGTGAACCTTAGGACTTTCGATAAGAACTTTTAGCCACTTAGAGGACCCAATCTAGAGCCAAACAGCCTTTCAGACAAAAATACAGTATCTTCAGAGAATCCATATGTCGGCCGTAACATTGATTTCATGGCCTCAGCATCATTCTTTCACCTGTGAAACATGTACCTTGAAAATCTCCCTGAGAGATCGATCACTCGACCACCAGGTCCATTCCTCGGCCGCAAAATCAATCATTCAGCCAACAGATCCTTTTCCTGGTCGCCAGATCGTCTATTTTTCAGATTCTAGAATGTTCTGTCATATCAATTGATTCGATCAACAAAACCCTAGTAGCCTTTTTCTGATGCGTTCAAGCTACGAAGCAGATCACGTCTAGAGATTTTAATACCCTAGAATTCTTTTTTGATTCACGCCATTTGATTGGCCGGAGTGAGTCTCCAATTGCCTATATAAAGGGCCCTTAGGGTTCCGAAATTGAAAAAGACAATACACCCTCTCTAGCCACGATACTCTGCAGAAATACTCTCTCATATCCCCTCTACAAAAGCCCCAACCTCCTCAAGGCAGCTGCAATCCGACGATCCAAACCCCGAAGTTCAAACTCTAACCCTAGGGTTTCGAGAAGCAAATCAGTCAATCACCCCCAATCCGAAGCAATCAAGCCACAGAGGGATCAAGGTGGTGAGGCCCAAGGGCCTTTGGTTTGTTTTACTTTCAGTTTATGCATGTTAATCGTACGATTTTGATTATCTGTTAATCGTATAGTCTGGTGTCACTACAAGAAAAAACCCTTTTGCCGACTAAAATAATAGTTGCCAAATGGCTGTTTTTAGTCGCCAAAACCTTTCCGCGACTAATTTTTTGGTCGCCACTTTGGTCGACGACACTTGGTCTGGGAAAGTTTTTGCTGACCAAAACTTTTTGTCGCCGAATCTTGTTTTTCCCGACAAAACAGTTTTGTCGCGAAAGGTATTCGCGACTAACTTTAGTCGCCGTATCTAATTAATTTAAACCCCTTCGAAAAATCATATTTACATACGGCGACCAAACTTTTAGTCGCCGAATACAACTTTCCCCGACT
>JAOTQK010000001.1:28025272-28036161 GCA_025642025.1 Rhododendron ferrugineum
CTTAAGGTCACACCCTTGGAGAATCATTGTAGTAAACTTAAGTGCGTAACCAGAAGTGATTATAGTCTCAGAGGGAATGATCTTTACATCCTACTAGCAGTTTTGATTTTGATATTGGTTATAGCTTGTGTACTATGGTCATGGCTGTTGACTTTGATGGATCAGGTTATTGCTTCTTGCAGGCTTCTTCGGAGGATCTTATTAAGGACATAGCCGGACAAACATCTGGGTTTATGCCTAGGGATATGTGTGCTCTAATCGCTGATGTTGGTGCAAGTTTAATTCCGAGGCATAACATTCAATCTGAACAAGATGAGCCCAGTACATTGGGTGAGAAGAAATCTTTGGTGCTCAAACCCGAGCAGGATAATAAGCCATGTGATAATCCATCTGGGGTTCTGTGTAAAGAAGACTTGGCCAAAGCTTTGGAGCGGTCAAAGAAGAGGAACGCATCAGCGTTGGGAACTCCGAAGGTAAACTAAACAAGCAACCATTAACTCAAATAGTGTTGGATCTTTGTGGTTTATTCTGTAAAAGTTCTAAGCGCTAATGAGAAGATGTTGAGGCTTCTTTCTTGAGAATATACATGGCTGCTTGATGAACAGATTAGTGATTGTAAATTATTCTGCTATAGGTTCCTAATGTAAAATGGGAGGATGTTGGTGGCCTTGAGGAAGTTAAGAAATCAATTCTGGATACTGTTCAGGTGAGCCTTGTATCTCTACTCAATGTGTTAATATTCCCGAACTTTACTGTTTTAATGAGTTCTTGAGATTGTACCAGTTTTTCTTTTCTTTTTTCTAAGTTTGAAAGGTTCCACCACTCTAGATTTGCTTATGACTTACCTATTGCTCCTTTTGGTCATTTTGTGGAAAGTTAATGGCTTGTATAGCTCCTTAGCTCTTTTACAATTACACATGATCCATTTAATTGCAACCGTCACCATATTACACGTCGAACAAATGGTGCAGATATGCTTACTGAAGGTTGAGGCGTGTTATCTCTATATATGGTCCATAAAAATGACGTGTTTTCTGGAGCATCTGTGCATGAACTCTACGCAGTACTATTTCTGCATGATGGGTATTTTAGACGTGTAAAGTTGTAAACTATGAATAGTGCTCAAGACGTCGTTCATTCATCTGGCTGCATAGGTCCTCCAGAATTAATTGGAGAAGCTTGGATGTGATATATTCTCTCAATATCTTTATCATAATTGTCCGTTGTCCATGTAGCTACCTCTTCTGCATAAGGATCTATTTTCATCTGGATTGCGCAAACGCTCTGGTGTTCTTCTTTATGGCCCGCCTGGTACAGGGAAAGTAAGTTCTCAGTTATCATTCCTTAGCAGCTCAATTCCTATCTAGATTTCAGGAGGGACTGTGCTTCATGACCTTTCCTGCTATTTTTAATTGCAAATCCCAGACTTTATTGGCAAAAGCTGTTGCAACAGAGTGCTCTCTGAATTTCCTCAGTGTAAAAGGGCCTGAGCTGATCAATATGTACATCGGAGAATCAGAGAAAAATGTTCGCGACATTTTTCAGAAGGTAAAATTTTGTTTTTTTCCTATTTTCTTTTTGACATTCCATTGCAAGATAAATGGAACAGACTGTGCAAAGATGAGTTATTTTTATTTAACTTCAATAGCATGATGCTTCGACTCATAATGTCGAAAATGACATTATAATCCATTTGCAGGCCAGATCAGCACGTCCATGTGTTATCTTCTTTGATGAACTTGATTCTCTTGCTCCAGCTAGAGGTGCTTCTGGAGATTCTGGGGGCGTTATGGACCGTGTTGTTTCCCAGGTGAGGATAGTTCTGCTATAACATTGGCAAAGATAGGTTTCATTTGTTTGTTGAATCCTTATGTTTGCATGTTGTGCCTAATTTCCTTATAGTTATTCATTATTTGGATTAATGTGGTTGCTTGATGTGCCAAATTCCCTTGTAGTTAATTCATTTTGCTTATTGTGCCAAATTTCCTTTGTTCATAGATGCTTGCAGAGATCGATGGCCTGAATGACTCAACACAGGTTTCTCATACTACTTCGGTATATTTATTTCTATTTGGAAGATAGTATTTCCTCTCCTTTTTACTTATAAACAACACTGCTACTCTTTCTTGTTAATAGGACTTGTTTATAATTGGAGCGAGCAACAGACCAGATCTTATTGATCCAGCACTTCTACGGCCTGGCCGATTTGATAAGCTCCTTTACGTTGGAGTTAATTCTGATCCTTCATACCGGGAGCGGTTGGTTTTATTTCCCTGGACCTTCCATGAGACAATTCTTGATGTTAAATACTTAATTTCTGATCATCACTCTTACCTATTTTCCAGAGTCCTTAAAGCGCTGACCAGGAAGTTTCAATTGCGTGAAGATGTATCCCTTTACTCTATAGCAAAGAAATGCCCCCCAAACTTTACAGGTGCAGATTTGTATGCCCTGTGTGCAGATGCATGGTTTCATGCTGCAAAGCGCAAGGTAAGTCGTGTAAGTGCTGTTGTTGAATTATATCTGCAAGGTTGTCACACATGTTACATTGGCTCTTTGGGATCCCTCTCTGTGAAATTATGAAGGGCATGTGATTCTTCTGCAGAAACATGGGCCCACTGCAACTTTTGCGTTGTGACTGTGGGATTTGTTCTGTCTTTTATTTGCTGATGATGGTTTACTAATGATCTTGCAGGTTCTAGATCCCTGTTTAGATTCAGCTGGTGCAGATGATCAAACAGACTCTGTTATTGTTGAATATGATGATTTTGTGAAGGTATGATGTTTTTTCTTCTTTTCCATATTGAATTCTGTGGGATTACTTATCAAAAGAAATGTGAAGAGTTCAGCTGGAATATACATATCAGACGTTTTACCGTATTTGACTGCCACCTTGAAGAAGATTGCTTGGGGAAAGAGTTTTACAAAATGAAGGTCCTCGTCTCAACCTAATTTGTGATGAAACACTGACTTGCCTAACCAATATCCTGAGAGGGCCACAGGCCACTTGATCGTACTTTTCCTAGTTTTTGTTATCGTGCCTGAAATCTCCATATACACAACCAGCTATTAGTTCTGCCATTTTTTTTTTGCCTTCTTTTCTAACTATTCTTCTAATTTGGGTTGGTGGGGGAGAGGTTGGGGAGAGTGGAGAGGGTAGGACGATGGTGGAGGCCCGTGGGTATGATAGGGCTCTAGCGGATAGTTAGGCACCACATGTGCTCTAGAACATAGTCAACCAAAGAGGAGGGGGTTTTCGGACAATTCTAGGGGTGTATTTCACTTCTTTGTAGTTATTGTCCATCTTTTTATAATTGACATAGATGCGCGGCATGCGCCCATTGATTTGTAGTAATTTTTTTCCCCAAGTACCCTCTTCTAGAGCACAACACGCCAAACTAGCGCAAGAGCACTGCCTACCCGCAGGCCACCATCACCATCATACCTTCTTCCCCTAACCCCTACCCTTCCACCCACCCTCCTTGACTAGAACCATGGCTAGAAAAAAGGGGGTTAGGACTTTGGCGGTGTTACTTATTTTCCAAAGTGAGAAAATGTGTCTTGAAATCGGATTTCGGGGTCTGGCATGTTGGTGCCTGATTTCTATATGTCAACTTTGCAGGTTTTAGGAGAGCTGTCTCCTTCACTTTCTCTAGCAGAGCTTAAGAAGTACGATTCGTTGCGAGATCAATTTGAAGGAGGCTCACGCTAGATTCAATCGGTCCTGCTTATTTATGTAATTCTGAAAGGACACTGCTGAACTTCTTTGACATCACATGTTTCAATCCATTAAACCTAAAATGATACAATGGCGGCATTCAACCAAGGGGTATGTTCTACTTTCTTTTTTTTGATTGGCAAAAATAATTTCATTCATCACGAGGATATATAATGAAATCAGTACAATACTAAGTAAATATGTTTTACTTAGTGTGTATAACCTTTTCCCGTGGCTTTAATCCTTAGGGAGTCGTATAAGGCGTGGGATCTTCCGAATGCATACCGCTTTGGAAAAAATCAACACACTCCAAATTGTGAGCACGTCCACAGATGCATGCGGGGTAGATGGGTGAGTAGTAAGATCACAATGGTGTGCATTTAGAACCTCCCTATACGGCTCTATTCAACCCTTGGTATATTGGTTTAAATGACGAATGCGCCTTTCTCATTTATGTACTTCCAGCAATTCATTGAAGTAAAAGAAAAGCTTGTACTTCATAATTTCGGATTTAATTGTCATTTCTGTACTGTTGCCAAATTGTCAAATTCTATGTCTCCCCACTGATCATATTCTCTTCTTCTTCCTCAGGCGGCCGTATACCATGAACCATGACAGTTGACTGGATGCGGCATATTTCGTAATGGGTGTTCTGATTACACAATCTATCCTATATTGTTTAGTTGTAATCGTAGTTTTTTCTTTTTCTTTTCTTTGTTTTTAGAGATTAGAAGAATGTCATATTGTATTTGCCAACCTGAACGGAGGAGTATCTTCAAAAAGGGGGGAAAAAAACCTGAGGGGAGGAGGAGTCGGGTTCGAATCCAGCGTACAAGTTGGACGGTGAAGTGCAATCATTTGGACGGCTGAGTATCGCATTTACGCCCTTGTATTGTTACTTGAATACCACAGCCATTGTATACTACTCCCCGCCGTCTCCATTTGTTGATAGTGCAATAATGATGTGTTCAGTTCAGTACTGTTTTTTGTTCTCCGAAGATGAATTGGAATTAGTTGATGTTATTATTGTTCTGTTAGTTTACGAAGCCAAGAAGAAAATGGATATATAATTGCAGAAAACTTGTTATTTTGGTTGATTATGAAAGAAAAAGAAACGTGGAGTAGCAAGTAATTTGACTTGACTTTGTTTTGGTTGGTTATGGATCTCTTTCGATAACTTAGAGTGTCCGTGTTAGCTTACATGCGGATCGACTAATCTTTGGGGACCCAATCCCCCCATCCGCTAGTCGGAAGTCCAATTAAAGTTGGAACAAAGTCCCATATGGACTAAGAGCTATTGTGTATAATCTCCATATACTTAAAAAAAAAGTGATAGCATATTTTTCAAAAAAGAAGTTGAGTTTTCTACTCTAACAACTTATCTTTTTAAATCCCCCTTATTGTTTCAAAAAAGCCAAAAGAAAATTAACATTTTACATTCTGTTCTGCTAGGAATTCTTAAAAAATAAGTATTTATTTGCAATTTTCAAATTTAAAAAATAGCATGTATTTACGAAAAAAAAATTAATATTTTTTTGCACCGTGCAAAAAATCTCATCGAGATCTATCAAATAAGATCCATATTATACAAAAAAAATTACTATTTCAATGAGTATTATTTTTAAGCTTGAAAATTGCAAATAAGTACTAATTTTTTAAGATTCCTTAGCGGAATACAACCTTGTCTTCATTTTCTACATGTATAACAAGTAATTATTTAACCGCTGATAAAAAAAAACAAAAAACAAATAATTACTCAACCTGTACCCTAAAAATAGAGGGGATATAGTTTGATGAGGATCAAACTTTGATCCATACTACAAACACGAAGTAAGTTAGGATTAGAGAGAACACAAGACACAAGATATATTATTAGAAACACTGACTTGGTTCTTACAACGGGGAAGTCCTCCTTTTATAGTACAAACACTATTGCTTTCATCATCGATTACATCACTTCAATAGTACTTGTCTGCCACACTTTACTTTACATACTAGCAATAATTTCTTATGTACCATTTTTAACAGTATGTAGCAATAATTTACACTACCAGACACTAGCACTAATTTATTTTACATCACACCCATTAACAGTACAAACCAATAATACTATTTTCAACAGTACAAACCAATAATTTCACCACCTCCCAGAAATGAAAGGAGCTAAACAAAGTAGCAAGAATCTTGCAGCCTTATTTTACTTTCTTTCACTTCACTTATTCATACACCACGTAAAAGAGACTGCTGGCTTAAGCATATTTCAAGTTATTAAAAGTAAAAGAATCGCAGACGTTAAAGTACTGTAAGATTGGGAAAAAAAATAAAGAAGACAGAGAGAGACTACATACCACCCGCCTAAACTAATAATTCTTAATTTAGAAACAAAATTCGTACTTTATTATAATCCTTCTTGACTTGTCCCGAGACTTTGAAAGAAGATTATTCTGCTCACAATCACTTGTCCAGTGGCAACCCTATGAATTTGTATTGATGAGGTCATTTGCGGACACAAATTTCATTTGTTTCTCAGTTTTACAACTTGGTCAACTATTAGAATGAAGTAATGAACAACTCATAAGTTTCATCAATTTTTCCAATTTACATAGTAGCATATAGTTTCCAAATTATGTACTATTTCACAAATTGGACCCCATAAACCTCATTTTTAGTGAATGCAATCCTTAAAAGAATTTTCAACAAATTAGAATCATTTACACTTGATTCTTACCAAATGCAATCCTAAAACAATACTGTACCTGTTTAAAGTTACTTGTTGCCATAGTAGAGAGAGAGAGAGATGACACAAAGGAGCAGATCCGAAGTTCAGTGAAATGCGAGGAAAAAATGATTAGGTGGTGTTGTCTCGTGGATTGGGGTCATACGTTTTCTGAATGGTGTCAAGTATCAACCAATCAGGAAATTCTACATCTGTAGCAATAGTAACTCCTTTCTCCATGGGGTCAGCTGTGTCAAGTGACTTGTCCAATGTGCCCCCAATCGCTTCGGCGCTCGATTTTTCGACCACGCCCTTCTTCTTCTTGAGCTTGAGCATATGATCAAACAATGAAGCCAGCAGCCCTCCACCTTCAACAGCCTCATTCACAGCCTAGGGAAGAGCCAAAAGGTGGACTTTAGGAGGGGGGGAAAAACAGGAGAAAAAAAGGACCAGGAAAAAAGACTCTCGAACGCAAACCTTGCTAAAGAGAGAGTGGTTCGCGAAACATTCATTCACATACGCCATGCGCTTGTCGAGTAGCTCGTTAACTTTTCTGAATCTGACCAACCCCTGAATAAGAGATAGTCACATCAGTTTCCTAATGGCAATTCCATTAGATACAAATGCGCATCCTGTTCAAGGATTACCGGCTCCAGCGAGCCAACTGCACTCTCTACCTGTGGAGCAAACTCGCTAGCACTTGAACATACAACCCGCAATGACTGTAAGGCATTATTCACTAGCTACTTATTACATGTACCCTAGGCCTTCTTTTGTTTTGCCTTTCTCAACCTTGTATTTTTGTTTCGGGTGGGATCCTAACACCTGGATCAAGGCGGGAGCTAGACAAAAATTCAGACTCTTATGTCTAACTTATTCAGTTTCCCAAAAAGCAAAGACCTGAATTTCATGAGCTATGGGAATCAGAATGAAGGCCTTGAAAGGTAGGGAAATAGGAGAAGAGAAATCGACCCAATCTGAAGGTAGCGGCACCACACTCAACCGTGCCAGTCCTCGGTCTTGATTGTACCTCAAGGAGCCAAGGATTGGGTAAATCTTCTTCTTCGTCCTATTCTGGCCTAACATGGAGTCACAATCACAGCACCTAGGTGACATGTTGGTCACCAGAAGCCAGCTCAAAGATCCTAACATTCCTTTCAGGTTAACTCACTAACAAAAATTATGGCTAGTTACGAGACTCCTAGAGGCCGCCGTGAGTTCATGACATCACTCAAACAATAACATCTAATCATCTCAAAGTATCCAGCCTATTCGACTCCTCTTAGAGTTGGTCCTCAATCTTGATTGTACCGCGAGGTATGAGAATAACTTGTCACTTAATTCAAAAAGTAGTGCACCAACTTGTATCTAACAGAAACATTTGCTTCATATGACAAGAGACTCTAAAAAAGGACATATTCTTACTCGTCGGAATGCATGATACTGATCGACCTTGTTATTGGCCTCATCTTTGGCCTGTTGGACCAATGCTGTAACTTCGGCAGTGACATGCTGCATCAGGAATCCCACACAAAGTGGCAGGAAAAAGATGACGATAATGTCCAGAGACTCCTTTTGCTCCACAAATACTGCTAAAAAGGAATTAAAAGGATAGAGAGGGAAAATTTAAAACACGTACCTGCTTAAATATATTAGCAATCGGTTCCAATCCATTAGGAATTTTATGGAATAGCCTATACATCCTAGAGAGGTCCTCCACCTAAGAAGATGAAACAAACTGGAGATGTCAATGTCTTGTATGGCTTTATTCAAAGCATTTCCTTTTTCACTTTTCTAAACGACGAAATAATGCTACTCAAAATGATACGTACCTTGCCATCTCTAAGCAAAGCGCGGCATCCAGAGTGCTCCTTCTCAAGCAACTGGGTGCTGTATACCACCAGCAGTTCATTTTGCACTTTCTGCAAAGAGGAACATCTTCAATTAACCATTAACAAATAATTCGAAACATCGAAAGCACAAACTCAGAGGAAGAAAGAGACGAGGGCAGGGGTGGAAGTGTTGACCAAGAGATTCAACTGTTCAAGTATTCCTTGGAAAGTTAAAAGGGAAAATAAGTAAATACTGACTACTGAGTTTAACAACCATGGATCTTAGCTCTTTTCTGAATCAAAAATTCTGATTGACACTATTTATTGATGGCTTGATGCAGTCAATTCAAAACGAAGTAAAAGCAACTTCTATGGATGTTTAACATGTACAAAAGGCGGCATGCTCAATATGGAGTTTATGGAGCGAAGAACAATACTAGGAATTTATAGCAAAACATCACTATTTATTGATGGCCAAGACTTTTCCCACAAAGATTACACACAGATCCATGTGTGGGACCCCCTCCGGGTCCCACACAAACGATCCTATGGCTTAAGTTGGGAGAAGCATATATCCATATGCAAGCTTGACCACAATCAAATGAACGAAAGTACCTATATATATTTATGTGTATCTTCTTCTCTAAACAGCGCAAACTTACATATGTAGTTTGAACAAAATCCACGCCCACATGAAGGCTTTGAATGATCGCTATGGCATGAACATCATCTTCAACACAGTAAACGCGTATCAATTAATGCAAGTTAAAAAAATCTAACCTGGACTAGCTTTTGCTCGCTGCTTGAGTGCAGATAATGGGACACTCTATCCCTCTCTTTTTCCAAGCACTGCTCAACCTATTGTTTCCAAAGGGCCGGTTATCAGATTCCATCCACGCGCGTTAATTCATGATCATGAAATTGCGTACTGAGTATTGCACTAGAAAGGTCTTTTTTACGTACCTTCAACATGTAATCAGGACAAGAATCTTCAACAATCCAATTTGACGCTTTCCGAGAATAATAAGAGGCAGAATCCTTAAGCATGTCGTCTTCAAAGTCGTTTTCATAATCCACCATTTGTCCCATTCCGATCTCAACGAAAAAATCCAGAACATTCTTCAATAAAGCTCGGTCAATTTGTTCCCCCTCACGTTCTCGGTCAATCTGGTCCAGAAGCATTTTGGAACGTCAATTGCTTCCAATGGAAAGAACTATGCTTTGCTTGAAGCAATGAACTTACCAGCGTGATGACAGCATCTCGAACTTCACCCTTCAAATCTTGGTAAACCTGAAATTCAGAAAATTGCCATTTATGCCAAGAATGTCTGTAACTGTAGCCACTATAGTCGCAGATTTCCAAATCACACCAACATAAGAACCTATAGCTAGCATAATATCAACTCATGACAAACCAGGTTATGGAAGCAAGTGAGCCCGACTTCATTGAGAGCAGGAAGAGCCCTCCTCAGAACAAAGTAGCGATCAAGGAAATGGAAAATTTTGGAAAGCAACATGACCATATCTTTATAATTTGCCCATCTTTTCATGAGCTCCCTCAACATAAACTCATCGTGCTTCTCCCGCAAGGATGGTAGCACCTAACAAAGAATATAAAGTGCATATGAGTTTTGAATAACAAATGAAATATACGGAGAAAAAAAAAATTTGGGAAGAACTGCAGGGAATTAAGCAGATACAAGGCATGACTTCCTTCAGCCATAATCTAAAATTTTGAGATTTGTCGAACAACTTGAACAGACAGGGCTGATAAAAAATAAAAAATAAAAACTTGAACAGACAGGAGCACCCTAAACACACAACTATACGACTGCAACGCGTCCCCATGCCACCCTGGAAACGAACGCTTAACAGTTACCATCAAGGAACCTTCACATGAGGAAAAAAAACATGCAACAATTCATGTACAAGTTTCCTCACCGATGAACTGATGTATTCTTCAAGAACCTCTTTGTATTTGTTGTAGAGCCTTGCAGAGTGGTCACGGCTCAAGTTGTATACAGTACTGCGATAAAAGTCAATTAAGGAGAAACAACCACTGCAGGCAATGAATATATAGATACAATTCCTTCGATCGTGTTCGTTCTTTGTTTCGGAATTTTGTCTTATCCCTTTCTTTCTTTGGTAAAAATAATAAATGCAAGCGCAAAAAAACAGTAAAATTGATGATCATAAGGGATACGTGTAGAGCAAGATACGCTCTTCCGAGCTCAACTTTGGCTCGGGCAGCCCTTCTATAATTCTCTTCACCTTTGTGATGCCCTTTTGCAAGAAATCCCATCCTTCTTCCCACTCATTAATCTTGGGTTGGTTCATCATCGTATTAGCACAGATTACTCAAGCTATCTGTGAAACAAAATAAATAGATCATCACAGCGGAACAAACACAAAGGCTAGATGGTGTTCTAGTAGACGAGATAAAAAGCATTCGAATCCGCGAGCACACCTTTTTTTTTTCTTTTTTTTTTTTGACTGGGAAAAAGGGTGGGAGGGGGCGACCAGCGTAGCAACTCCCCTTGGGCGTAACCATAGAGGCTCCCAACCCGCCAGTGGAATGTCCGGTTGAGCCATAGCTACTGTCCGTGAGAACAGGCCGTCACCA
>JAOTQK010000001.1:28192436-28203235 GCA_025642025.1 Rhododendron ferrugineum
CACAGAGCGCTAGAGTGGTAAATTGGCCAGTGTAGATACCATTCGCATCCAAATGTCCAACATTAATCTGCACAGACGCGTGGTCCTTTGCTGTAATTAGCCTATTTGTGGCAGAACTGCAATTGGAAGCAAAATACCAATTACGATCACCATTTCCAATAGTAACGGCCCCAGAAAAAAAAATGAAACCCAAAAACCTATACTTCATCTTCATCACATACCATTTCCTGGGGATGTAAAGGTCCATGTTTTGCCCCTCATCATTCTGCATCTTTGCTACAAGATTAAAAGCCCTATAGAAGATCCAACTTAATTAACAAAAGCTAAATCAGTGCATGACTCAGCAAGTTTCAGATTTGAAAATAAATATCTAAATATGGAATCACCTAAAGGAATATTATGCTAAAGAGGTACACATTTCATCCAGTTTGGTGGATCCAAACAATACCAGGGATACCACACCACAATAATAATGGACAGCCGCCTACTACGCATGCCCATTTCTACAACATAATCTACTACATGCAGATCGACCAATTTTCTATCCTCTTTGCGTACATTTTAATTTTATGGTACCAATTAACATAAACACTTCTTGGCTTGAGAAGCAGTGGAGTACAAGATTCCACCCAACCAACAACCCACATAAGAACTACATTTTGAAGACCAAAAATATATTCTAGATCAAAGAAGTCCAATAACTACCCAAAGAACAACTAACTAAACTAAAGAGATTCAAGCCAGACCTCCCAAACTAGATAGATCCTAACTAGTCTCGTTTCCCACTCCCCAAGCGTGGCCAAAAAAGGAGAGTCGAAATCCGCATAAAGCCTTAAAGAACTGCACAACCATCAATCAATCTTCAACTGAGAGTATAAATTATTAAACACCACGTCCCAAACCACCCCTTCGCTACAAAACCCTCCTTTTCAATGCCAAATGAAATTAAACACCGAGTCATGAAGAGGTGCCCATCCAAGGAAAAAGGTCAATAAGTGGTCTTATACTACTTTATAGATGCAATGTTCAACGAGCCAATCGCAAGTGGATTATTCCTAAGAGATCTTGCCATCTCGCCACGTATATATGTTACACGGATCCCCCACATCGACACGACAAGACACGGGTGCGGGATCTGCACCGGGTCCTCCCATAAAATTTCGGACACGTTAGCTAGATGAGGAGAATGAAGAACTAAGAAGGAGGAGGAGGAGAAAGAGAGAGAGACCTGGATGAAGAGCTGCTGCTGCTGCGATTCCTATCGTCCGAACAATAGATTCGTTTTAGGGTTCTGTTGTTTACGCAGGGTTTTGTTTTTTACGCGGCATGGCTCTTTGCCTCTTTCTTTGTTTGGTTTAGGCCTAAAAAGTGGGTTGGGCCATTTTAGGCTTGTATTTCTCACATCAAATCCTCTGCCTTGATCCACTGCACACAATTCTTTTTAAATTTTTTTTTTGAAAACGTCAATCTATTACACAATGGAGAAGCCCGAAGGCAATACAGATTACATCACAAAATATAGAATTGAACCAAAACTAATACAAGCTAGACGCGAGCACATGTCAAAAAGGACAGCACTACTCTTGACACCCTTGCCGAAGCAGGCCTTCAACTTGGTTGTCGACACACATGAGTGTTACTAAATTGTCATTCACGCATCTAAAATTTAGCATTTTCCGAGTTTAATCCATTAAAATTAAATAATATAAGCACAACCCAATTGCAATCAACATATGTCTTGGAGATGATTTTCATCAAGCTCAAAGAAGTGTAAACCCCTAAATCAATATTCGGTGGTGTGTAGTTTCGGCATGCATGATGCATGCGAAAAATTTAGTAGAATGTTAGGAGTAAATAAAATTGTTAAGATGTATATAATGTTGTGAAATGCGAGTTGAAATTGTTTCTGAAAGTTATCATGCACGTGTTGCCTAAAATGGTTGTGATAAAACTTGTTTAGGTGTTTGATTGATACAATTGAGAGTTAAAACTTGAATTTTTAAACTGAATGCTGAAATTTTTAACCTGATTACTATGTGTTTTGTGGTGGACCTAGTGGTGATGTTATGGTGGCAATGTAAGGACACCAGTGGTGGTCGTTGTAGTGGCATATGGTGGTCAATTGGGGAGCTAAGAGCGAGGGTCTTAGAATAATGGCGATGACATTTTTTTAAGGAAAAACAGATATTAATTATAAGGTGAATACATTACAAAGGTGGAATTTGAGAGGGGTGATAGTGGAAGATCGCAATGGTATGGTGTAGAGAGATTACAGTGATGACGGTGGAGAATGATAGTATAGTCATGGTGGTGAAGAAGTGAATGATGCGTAGCAGTGAAAAAGGTGGTGGAGGGATGATGGTGGTGGTGGTGGTGGTAAAGAGGTGGCGTAGTCATCGTGGTAAAATGGGTGGAGTAGTGGCCGTTGGCTTAGTGATAATGGTAGTTGCAGTGGGGGAGTCGTGGTGATTGTAACGATGGTGGAATAGTGCGGGCGGTAGTAGCGGTGGAGCTGTGGTGTTAGTGATGCAGTCGTGGTATATTCTTCTATGATTACAGATAAATTACATACTAGGCCGTTTATTTTTTACAAAACTTTTAGCTTATATTATCAAAAGCTTTTAAATATTGAAGTTACAAAACAATACAAGTATTAAATACGCTTAAGTAATTATTGTTAAATATATTTAATTATAAATGATAAAAATTGAGTTATCAAACTACAAGACCTTAGAACAAAAAACAAAAATAAAAAGACCTTTGTTCATGACTGTTGATTTTGTCGCTCTCTCTTCTTGTTAACAGCACTCTCCTGCAAGTGTATTTTTTGTGTAAAATTACATTTGCAGGGAGTCAATACACTTGCTGGGGAGTGCCATTAAAAAAAGAAAAAAGTAAAAAAAGAAGTGCATTTGCCTTGTTCATTATAGTAGTAGGAGTGTATTTCGATAGATATATTGTCACTGCTGCAAATAAATAATTAAAATGGGAAAAAGGTAAGAAGATGAAAACAAAATTGGATGGTGGGAACGAGCCCCAATCGCAACGATATCACAGAGGATTGTGATTCGAGTATCAATAGCAAAAGCCAGTTCAAGTGTCAAAACACACTATTGGCTATGGATAATTGAACTGATGAATACTTGTAGTAGTATGTGAAATCTCTTCAATGGCTGAAGCAACCTTTGCCCTGAACCAGCACTTCTTGTTCGGCTTATCAAACTCAAGAACAACAACGTGGCTTCCCAATAGGAAAACCCTCTTCCCATCCCAAAAGAAGCCCCCCCATCTTTCTCTCATCCGTTGCTCCTCATCGCCGCCACCGCCGTCGTCTTCGACGGAACTTGATACACCTACAGCGGAGTCCTGTGTCAATTTGGGTCTCTCTCTCTTCTCCAAAGGACGGGTACCCTTCAATTTATTTCTAATTCTTTACTATTAATCCTTTCCAAGTTGCAATTTTCGAAACTGGGCAGTCCTAGTTTTGTACCAATTGATGTTCTTATTGCATGAGTAAGATAATTCACAAATGGGAATAGATAAATATTAACGAGTTCATATAAAAATAGTATAAGCACAATTGTCTTCCTCCATAAGTTTATCCATTCCAAAGGACGGGTACCCTTGAATTCTTTACGGTAATATCTTTTCCAAGCTGCAATTTTGTAAAATGGGCTGTCATAGTTTTGTGGAAATTTATGTTCTTATTGCATGAGTATGAAATGGTGGATAGTGAGTGGTCATGTGCATAACACAATTCTCAAGTTGGATAGATAAATAAGAATATTAACCACTTCATACGAAAACAGTATAAGCACAATATTCTACCTCCATAAGTCTTTCGAATTCAAGTAATAAATATCGTTGTTTGAGATAGTATTGGCTGCACAAGTGCATTTCTAAATACCTCACTAATTTCTTCATCTCGAATTCATTAACGCCTGTTTTCGAACTACCTCTTGGTGTTGTTCAGGTAAGGAGTCAAATTTTTGATGTTCATATTTTCCTTAGTGTCAGGAAGTAAATTAATTTAACATGATAAGATCATAAGATATGATTTGAGGAGTTGTGTTTAACAATATTCCATGTAAGGATGCTGGGCTGTCATTGAACCTGTTGCAGTTGATTGTTTCCGTAAAGCTCTATAGTTGAGATAACAAATCGATTTTTAATGCTTTCTAAATCACAAACTTCTACGAGTTTTTAGAATTTCATCACTTGGTAGATGTTATCAGATTATCTGGACATTTGCATTGCTCTTCTAGGCTTGCAGTTTTGTGAATCATAAAGATGAAAGTTTCACTGTCCCGCGGCTCCTGAGTCCTGTCCATGACAATTGGTTTTCCAGGTCAAAGATGCTCTAGCTCAGTTTGAGACAGCACTTACTTTGGATCCTAATCCCGTGGAAGCTCAAGCTGCTCTCTACAACAAAGCCTGTTGTCATGCCTACAGGTGGCCATTCTCCGCTTTCCTTCCCATTGTGTTTTTCATTGCTTTTGCTGTGTTTCTTTGGTAAATCGGGTCCGTTGAAGTATTTATACACGAGGTGATTTTGCACTCGTAAACGGGTTCGTTATGGAAGGTAATGATGTAAATATGCAATAATGTCACAAGAATTCCATATACACGTAAAACTTGTATGATGACCCTTTCATCAGTCTTCACCTTAGAAGCTCTCATATACTATCAGGATGCCTATATCCATATTTCATAATTACTAGTAATTTTTTCCCTAAAAGGTACAAACCTATGGGTGCGGAAAAAAATTCAGTTTGCTAAATTTGGTTTGTTGGAATGAGTGCGTACCATGTTCTGGAATTCGTGTTCTACAGTTCTTACTGTATAAATCAGATGGGCTTTAGCATTTTCTAGTAACTTTGAATCAACCCACTGGAAGGATGGGGTGCTGGTATCCTTTGGAATAGGGTCCAGCACGAGTTTTGGATCTGTCAAAGTTGGCTTGTATTTCTGCATATATGATTTCACCAGAGCAAGTAGACGTCATCGGAGCATGATCTCTCACTCCTTTCTTTCTACTATGTTATGTCTTTGAGTTCTGAATGAAAAGTTGTCATACTCTTCTCTTGGCCACAAGCTGATCAATCTTAAATTTTTTGATTTCTTCTTTCTTTTGTTTTTCTTTTCATTTTGAGAAAGAGGGGAAGGAAAGAAAGCTGCTGAATGTCTGCGCACTGCTTTGAGGGAATATAACCTCAAATTTGGTACAATTCTTAATGATCCAGACTTGGCCTCCTTTAGAGCTCTGCCTGAATTCAAGGAACTGCAAGAAGAGGTTGTTGCTTGGTTTGATCTTCATTATGTCTATCTATTTCTGCTGTGCGTGTGCTCATTTCATTAAAGCCTGTCAAGGTTATGTCATTTGATAATGCCAAGTTCACTTATCATTTTCTGTTAGGTTGTGTGTTGCATGTTGGAATAAATGTTGTCAGTTGGAACTTGAAAGTGTAGCTCAATCGTTGAACACTTGAGTTTTAAGACATCACGTGCGGCCTCTTTTTTTATGCACAGGCTAGGCTTGGTGGGGAAGATATTGGCTACAGCTTTCGAAGAGATCTTAAACTAATTAGTGAAGTCCAAGCACCATTTCGGGGAGTTAGGAGATTTTTCTACGTCGCTTTTTCTGCAGCTGCCGGGATATCATTGTTTTTTACTGTACCTAGGCTAATACGTGCGATCCAGGGTGGCGATGATGCTCCTGATTTATTGGCAACTGCTGAAAATGCTGCCATCAATGTTGGAGGTAAACGAAAACGCTCTTTTGCTTCCAATTATGATATTGAGACACCTTGCATATCTGTAACTGGATTTGCTGATTATTTGCATTAATTTTGTTACGGGCAACTGTTGAAAATGACTAAGCTTTTGAATCAGCAATCCTGCAGGTATTATAATTTTCGTGGCACTGTTTTTCTGGGATAACAAGAAAGAAGAGGAACAGCTTGCTCAGATATCCCGAAATGAAACTCTATCAAGGTTGCCTTTGCAGCTCTCAACTAAACGGGTTGTTGAACTTGTTCAATTACGAGACACTGTCAGGCCTGTTAGTATCTATACTTTTTCCTTAATAAGATTCTTCATGTCTAAATGCCTTTCAATGAAATCATAATCATATAAATTATGAGTCGTAGATTTTAGAGGTTAGGGTAATTTTTGGTACAAGGATGAAATGTTGAAAGGGGAGGAAAGTGGAAAATGCGTCCCAGGGGAGAGAAAGCTGCATCGCGTCTTCTGTTGGTTAGATAGGAAGGAAAAGACAAATGTTTCTGCTGATATGTCTCAGAGATTTCATCATATTCAACTCTTAAATACGATTGAAATCCTAGGTCAATGAATATGTCTGTCTGTTTTAAGTTTCTCCCAGATGTGTATGGATATTTGTGTTGTCTAAATCTTCAGTTTCTTGGTGTGTTGATGTTATCACTGGTGATTGATTCAGGTTATTTTGGCTGGGAAAAAGGAGACTGTTTCTTTAGCCATCCAAAAGGCTGAGAGGTTCCGCACTGAGCTCCTCCGACGAGGTGTTCTTTTGGTTCCTGTAATTTGGGGACAAGCTAAAGCACCACAAATTACAAAGAAAGGTTTTGGCAATCGTTCAAAGGCTGCTCCGTCCCTACCTTCTATAGGGGTAAGGTTGAGAAAATCCCATAACATTCTTGCTTGGCCCTGCCTTTTTTCCTGGGAGCCGACATGTTTTTCCCGTATCCCTTATTGGTTATCTTGGTTTCTTCAAACAATTGTGATGAAATGAGAAGTTACTGAATTTGGTTTGTAAATTTGAGTAATAAGTTTTATGTGTCATGTGGTGCACTTGTTTGTGGTGCACGAGTCTTGATTATTCTGCACCAGTGCACCGTTGCAACAAATTTTGTTGTGAACTGTGTCGTGTGTATTCGATCAACATTTAGCCTTTAAAAAATCCTCTAACGCTGTGTATGGCATCCTGCTAGGAAGATTTTGACAAACGAGCTCTGTCAATAACTGCAAAATCGAAATTGAAAACTGAGGTTCGATTCAAGGCTGAGGTGGTATCACCTGCAGAGTGGGAAAGGTCAGCAGCTACTTGTAAATTTGGTTTCAAGTTTTTTCGTTCTTGTTTCTTGATGGGTGACAATTTTCCGTTCTCATTGCCTGGTCTCTTATGAAAGAGATTCGTACATCATATATCCCTTTTGCCTCCTTTCTAGTTTATGCCAAGAAAGTGGATATAGATTTGCTTACAGAATTTCCCCACAAATAAGCTAAACTTTCAAGTTCCAGCAAGTGGAGTGGTAGGCACCATATACTCCCATGCATTGGACGGGGTTCAAATCTCACTAACTACAACTAACAATACTAACTTTAGCAGAGGGAAAAAAAAACCTTTCAAGTTCTAAGTCTTAAAAAGGTTCTTTCCAGTTATAATTTGCTAGCTTCTGACTTTCCCTGAACTTGATTCAGGTGGATAGAGGATCAACAGAAATCTGAAGGGGTTACACCTGGTGAAGACGTCTACATAATACTACGTCTAGATGGTCGTGTTCGAAGGTCAGGGAAGGTCAGTGCTCAAAATGCATAATTCCTCCCCTACCTATTTTCCCTCTCAATCGGCATGATATTTTATTAGTATATGCAACAACATGGAGCGGGAAACTTTGGACTATTCTAATGATCGTCCTTCATAGGTTGACTGGTTATTAGAGCTCATCGCTTTCTCAGTTTCTCCTATGTCTTGTCATTGTGACCGAACATGCATTTGGCCTTAAGGTTGCGAGTATTAAGTAATTAAGTTCATTCATTCAACTCTAGACAATGCAGTTGCCAGGAAAAAAAAGATTGGAGTATATATTCTAGACAATGTAGGAGTAATTGGTTTTGGTCAAATATGGTGTTTTTTTAATTCTAACATTCTCACCCTATCTGCTGCAGGGCATGCCTGACTGGCAAGAAATTGTGAAGGAGCTGCCACCCATGGA
This sequence comes from Rhododendron ferrugineum, assembly GCA_025642025.1. NCBI lineage: Eukaryota > Viridiplantae > Streptophyta > Magnoliopsida > Ericales > Ericaceae > Rhododendron > Rhododendron ferrugineum. The sequence goes on from JAOTQK010000001.1 coordinate 28,200,410, forward strand.
AGCATTACTAAGCAAGCTCGAAAGATGACATTTTCTTTTTTCCTGCCTACTGTCTCCTCTATTGTTTTCTTTTTCTTTTTCTTGGATCATATCTGTTCTTATGCCTGATTTGAACTGTAAATTGTTTGCTTATTGTGTGTCTTGAGTTATCAATTTTTATATTTTCAGTGTAAAAAACGCTGAATGGTTGACAGATGTGTTTGGAGCCGTTCGATGTACAAGAATTATGTACATGGGACGGGTATGGACGTTATGAACCGTCATGTTAGGTTCTGTGTCCGCATATTTGCAACGGTATGGATTGGAAATGAAATGCACCAGGTGATCTACTCCATTAATTTTAGAATCCAAGCATTTAGTTAGATCTCCAACCGAGGCTAAATGCTAGACCTCCTTGGTTTATCTATCTAAATTTTCTATTAGGACCTTGGTATCTTCTGGGGAAGCTCTTTTTCGTTTTTTTGAACATCTTCTGGGGAAGCTATTCAGTACCGATTTTTTTTCCCCCGGTAACAGTACTTTTCATTGAAACCCCAAACAAGGAAACGAGGGTAGAGAAATCCAAATGGATTTAACAATTAGATTGATGTCCAGTTATGTACGGTTAAAAATAAGCAATTCGATTGTTTCGAAATCTGTAGTTTTACGGGATTCGGGAATAGCTCCTGAAATTAATATCTATTCTGGAAACGAGGGTAGGGACGATCAATAATAGCATCAGTTGAACCTCCATGGCCACCGACTTTCCTATAATTTATCCACTCGAGGTGGAGCAAACGCTCTATATGGACTGCCTCAAATGAGTTCATTTTCTTTTTAAAATGAGTGATAGCAAGCCGGATACTTTTATGTGGCGATTGTTCATCTGGTCTTTTGAGTTGTGTAAAATAAGAACTGTCATTCTTTCATTTGAGGATCCAAGCCAAATCAAGTTGGTCATTCTTTCATTTATCTATAAAAAAAAAAAATCAAGTTGATCAACATTCAAACTAATAATAGATGATTTGTGGGAAATTGACGGTCATATGATCTGTTTGGTTATCAATAACCAAGAGTCCACATTCTCACCGTCTTTTTTTTTTTAACCAAAACGAAAATAATTCAATTAGACACCTGCCATGTTCCATTAACATGATACAGTCTCTGTTTTTTTATTATTTGATCAGAGTATAAGGTTTTATTCCTATATGGACCGGGGATGCCGTCAAGTGGTCGATTCGGCTGTTCATCTCGACCATCGACGGTTCGAATTTTGACCAAGCAATGGACGGTTCAGATCTATATGCTCTTAGATTCAATCCGAACCGTTTGTGCCGAGATGAACGGCCGGATGCCGCTCGACCAATATCTCGAAATCTCTTCTGTTCCAGCTACATGTCACGACGTGCATCTCCCTCCTGTCCGAGAAATCAGCTTGAAAATGGATACAAAGCTGTCATCAAGATTATAAAAGCCACTACGTTAGTAGATGCCTGAGAGAGGCTTTTCGGAAATTCCAACACAATTTCCCACGAATGTGCTACTCTTGCTTTGCTATTTTGTATCTTTCCTAAATAAAAAAAGAAACTTGATTTTCGCGCTCCATTTTGTACGCAGACACTGCACTTTGTACATGAAATTAGTAGCCTGCGTATAAAAGTGGAGCACCAAAATTAGCATTCAGAAACAATAAAAAAATATCGTACATTTTTTTTTATAGTTTTTTTTTTGGGGGGGGCACTGGCCAGATACAAATACTATATTTTTCCTCGAATCCTTTGCAGGACTTATGGTAGTATTTGAATAGCATAAATGCCGCCGTGCCGGGCTGCACCATCGTAGGAAAGCCACGGGCATAACATAAACTAGAAGAGAGGTCAGAGAAGAAAGGAGGAGGAAAAAACGATAGCAAAAGAAAATGACGAGTTCTTCTTCTTCCTTCCATTTCTTACTAGTTGTTTCTCTGGTGGTGGTCATGATCTCGTTGTCCACCGCCGGAGCAAGCGGAGGCCACCGCGAAAAGGGGAGCTGGGCCGCGGTGAAACCAGGCGGATGCCAAGGGTTGGAGTGCGTCACAGGAGAGGGCGAGTTCGATATGGATTCGGAGATCAAGAGGCGCAAGTTGTATTCGGGGTACTTCATCTGTTACGAAGCGCTGCAGAGCGACTTCGTGCCGTGCTCGCAAAGGGGTCAGTCCTATTATAACTGCGACGAGGGCGCTGATGCTAACCCCTACTCCCGTAGTTGCAATGCCATTACCCAATGCCGCTCCGACTACGGTTATTATTATTAAGTCAACTGTTTAACGCCCTCTTTTTGGTTCAAAATGTTTTTCCGCTTTCTTTTTTTTTTTTTGAAGTCCTTGGGATTTTTCCATGTATTTCTCTTCTACTTGCAGCAAATAAGCTAGCAATGTAATGAGTTGATTTGAGTTGAATTGATTCAACGATTGTCCTTTTATAGATTTGCAATTGTGATAACCAAAAAAATGTGGCTTTTGTGAACCGTATATTTTGCGCAGTTTAGTTTTTAGAAGAATGTTATCAAATTATATATAGAGTCGTAGACAAGTAAGTTATTGAGACTATATGGATATCAAGATGGCGTGTAAGCAGGCCGGCCTGGAACCCGGTTTGCGGGATCCACTTCAGTCTAGCTCCGATGTTCGAAAACATTCATTTCGTAGAGCTCGTCAAGTAGAACCACCATGAGAAAAATCAGTTCTTAAGTACCTGATCGAAACATTTTTATTTTGAAAAGAATGGATTTGAAAAACACTGGATCGAATCCACTGGATTCCATTATTGGCAAGTTGTATGTGTTCCGATCGGGTACTTAATGATTTCC
>JAOTQK010000001.1:28217186-28227994 GCA_025642025.1 Rhododendron ferrugineum
CCAAAAGCTTAAGTTGTTAGGAAAACAAGACCCAAGAAAGCTAAGAAGCATAGACACTCTGGACGTGATACTTATTAACATGACCTCGCCATATTGATCCTTGGCTATTTATCAATTGTTTTACCAATTATCTATTATCATAGAGAATTTTGACATACTATACTTTACATCCTCTGCATCAAGACACCAAATGGGCTGTCTTATAGTTCGTAAATTTTGTCCATGACAGTGCTCAAGTAGGCTTGGATCTAAGGTTGTTATGACTTCGGTTTTCTGTTTTGTTATTTTTGTCCTCATGTCCATTTGTACACTGTTTTTGAAACTTTGGCAGTTTGTCTGTCCTTTCTGCATGGTACCTTTGTTGTTCTTAGAAGACTTAGATTGCCTCAGACCTGTGATGTATTCTCTTCATTATCAGTTAGAATGTACCACAAACTTTTTGTCGATAGATATTGATTGTATCTTTCTGCTGAACTTTTTCTGGAACGATGTATTTGTCAAGGGACTATCTATAACGAGGATTGTTGTTAGATATGATACTGTTGTGTGAACTGTTTCTTCTGATTGCATGATTTGAATCCCTGTCCATGTCAATTTGTGTTAAGTGTTTTCTAGGACATTTGCATATATGCATCTGTTGATGTGTTTACTCTGCATATTTCCTCCTTTCCGAACTGGCTGGAATCCATAAAATTCGGACTTACACAATCTTTATTCATTGTGATGACAGTGAGACCACTAAGAATGTTTTGATTGCATCGACCTATATACATTTGAAGTGCAATAAATTTGCAAAGTATACCTCAGATCTTCCTACCGTGATCCCAAGAATACTATTGTCTGGTCCTGCAGGTAAAGTTTCTTATTCCTGTTGGTGCATTTTGTTACACTTCAAATGTATGGCTGATTTTGATATTGGTCATTTTTCCTTTCCAGGTTCGGAGATATATCAGGAAATACTGACCAAGGCGCTGGCCAAACATTTTGGTGCTAGACTTCTTATGGTTGATTCTCTCCTACTGCCCGGTGTAAGCTTCTTCTACATCTTTGTGTTAGTAATTTTTAGATGGAACTATATATATATATTTTTTTATGAAGCTTCTTTGTCGTTCCAACACAATTTTAATGTTTTCAGGGGTCTATTCCCAAGGATATTGATTATTATGTGAAAGAGAGTGCAAGGCCTGAAAGATCGAGTGTGTTTGCTAAACGGACCGGACAGGCAGCTTTAATACATCTCAGGAAACCAACCTCGAGTGTTGAGGCAAATATTACTGGTGGGTCTACCATAAGTTCTCAGGCGCAGCCTAAGCAGGAGGCATCTACAGCTACATCAAAGAGCTACACTTTCAAGAAAGGTTTATACGAGTCTTCTTTTCAATACATGCAGTCATAAACGAAATCTTATGGTCTGAGTAGTTCTCTTCACCATTGTCCCCCATTTCTATTTTATTTTAATTATGTCTCTCTGAATTGGGTATTTATCTAGTAAGCTTCTTGTCTACCTAGTTGCATGACCGGTAGTTATTCTGGCAGGTGATAGAGTAAAATTTGTGGGTTCCTTGCCGTCTGGATTTTCGCCATTGCAAAGGTACATGTTGTACCAATACAAATACAATTATTCTCCTCTGCAACCTCCCTCAAGGTTGTTGGTCTTGTATTCCCGGTGAAATTTGATATGCCTTTGTAGACATTGTAAGCGTGCATAGAAGTTATTGAGATATGAGCATGTGGGTGCATCATGCACACATTACAAGACTTGACTCGGAACTTGGCAGGACTCTTGTACTAGTAATGATGCTATAATTACTCGAGGAAAAAAAAAATGATGCTATAATGAGTAGTAATACCTGTGCTGATCAATCTGTTGACATTTAAAGTTACTTGGATAAGATGAAGGCAATTGTATTGTCGCATGATGCAGTCATTTTGTTTATGTGAAGGTTAATATCCGTGTGGAATTGTCTGCAGGGGGCCCACATATGGTTCTAGAGGTAAAGTTGTTCTTGCATTTGAAGATAATGGTTCTTCCAAAGTGGGGGTTAGATTTGATAGATCAATTCCAGAAGGCAATGATCTCGGGGGTGTTTGCGAAGAAGATCATGGATTCTTTTGTGCTGGTAAAGATCCTGGAATTCTTTGTTTATAATCACCATTTGTCAGCGTGATAGCAATTTGATTGTTTTCATTGCAGCTGACTTGCTTCGCCTAGATAGTTCTGTCACTGATGATGTTGACAAACTAGCACTAAACGAACTCTTTGAGGTAAATATTGCCTGCTGTTTTTTGCATGAAAGGATACTGGAAATGATTTGTTCATGTGTTATCTTGAGTCAGGAAGTGTCTTGTTTGTTCCTATCTACAGTATGATGACCCAGGTGTTGCATTTTATAGGTTGCCTCCGAGGAGTGTAAAAACAGTCCGTTAATTATATTGCTGAAGGACATAGAGAAATCAATGGCTGGTAATCCAGAGGCATATGCAGCTTTAAGGAGCAAGCTGGAAAATTTACCGGAAAATGTAGTAGTCATTGCTTCCCATGCCCAAATGGATAACCGCAAGGAGAAAGTAAGAAGTTGATGTTGTTGAGTGTTGGTTTTGTCTTCATATTTCTGTATTTGACGGTATACTATATTATCCAGTCTCACCCGGGGGGTCTTCTCTTTACAAAGTTTGGAAGCAACCAAACAGCACTACTTGACCTTGCCTTTCCGGTATGTTATATACTGATTGTGTAGTTTCTATTTCTTCTTCTTCTTGCGCTCTATTTTATTTTTTTGTGTGTATTTGTTGCTAGCACGTCCAAATGTCATGCAGACTCATGGGTAGTGGCATAACTGTCTAACAACTTAAGTTGTTCCATATTAGGGAACTTGGCCCTTTTGCACAAGCTGTTGGCTTGCTATTTTTATTTCAGTTTTACAATTATATTGGTTTGTTCTATAATTATTTGATTAAGGATGAAATGGGATATTAACATGTTAGGATAAATTACAAATTTTTCCTTTGAGGTTTCTGAACATTATATTTGACTCCTGACAAGGTGCCAAATATAGACTGCTCCTTGAGGTTTGAACTCATTACGATTCACCCCGATGGTCCACCATTGGGTCACGTAAAAGATAACGTGATGTCGCTAATGTTAATTTTAAGCACCAAAATTAGCCCTAAATAAGGTATCTTCTGATCCTTGTTCATTCACCAACATCCCTCCTATCCACCACCCCATCCGATCTCCTTCTTTTCCCCTCTTTTTTTTTAAAGTCGGAGTAGTAGTAATAGTCACTGCCACCACAATCCTAATTTCTCTGAAAGTTAGCTTCAATTTCTATCAGCCCTATCAGAACTCATACTCTTCAGTACAATTTCACATATTTGCTGCGGCCACATTCCGACTGCAGCAACCACTTTCCCCTGAAGCCATTTCAATTGGTGCTGGAGGGGGAGGTAGTCGCGTGATGGTTCTTGGTCAATAAATGAGAAAAAGTGTGTAAGTGTGTTGATTGGAGATACGGTGAAGTTTTAGTGGTAGAGTGATGAATTGGAGCTAGAGCTGGAAAAAGCGCAGTAGACCTGACTTAACAAGATACACTACGGGCGGTGTTGCCAGGTACTGTGTTGAGCTTTGGTTGGGTGATGGCTATGAAGCATCGAACCCTCCTAACTCTACTTTTCTACTAAATCCTATATTGAAATTAGCATACACATGGCTTCTAGTTTGTTCTCTGGACCACTGTGTATTTAAAGCATTTGGCCATATCTCCTCTCTTGTCATAGAGATCTCTGTCTAAAGCTCCTCTCTCTCTGTCTCTGTCTCTATCTCCCCATGCTACAAATCCTTCAATCGCTCTGCCCCCACATTCTCTCTACCCAATCTCTCTCTCTCTCTCCTCTCTCTTGTCCTGCAGACCCCCTCTCTGTTAGAGGTTTGTGTGAGTCTCTTTCTTCCCTATCTCACTCGCACTACCCGCTTTCACCTCCCACTCTTCCCTCTTCTCCTCCCTGATCTCCGTCAACTCATCCTTTTTGCTGACAAAGTATTACCACCAGTGCAGAGGTCATGATCAGACTGTTGAATATTAGTTGCTGGTGGTTGTAGTGTTCGGAGATTTTTTCCGGAAAATGGCAAAAAGTGGTGATAGGCGAGGCCAGTAGTGTTGAACAACTTAATAAACGTTGTTGGCCCACTTCCTAACAGCTTAAGCTCTTGGGACAATTGGTTACTTAACATGATATCAGAACTCAGGTTGGAAGAGGTCTTGCATTCAAGCCTCCTTGTTTGCATATAATCCTCGTTACATTCTGCTTCTCCCCTTCATATTCTGATTCAATCTATATTACAGATATTTTCATCTCCGCGTGCAAGACAGTGTTGCACTTGAGGGATGGGTTGTTGAATAGCTTAATGTACGTTGTTGGGCCCAATTCCTAATAGCTTAAGCTTTTTGGACAATTGGTAGTTAAAAGATAGGACCCTTGCCTCCCATTCCATCACCTTCTCCTTCCCTCAGATTGCTGCTGAATATGAAGAACAGGTGAACAAATAGCCAAAACCCACTAGACTTCAATTGACGTAAGGCTTGTTATTTCAACATTCTTCTGGTCCAAAGCGGGTGATAATGTCTTCCACCTCAAGGAGTCGGTTGCGGTGACGGCTTGCGAAGAAAATCATTGAGGGGAAAGTCAACTTGGCTCGACCTGTGAAACCCCATAGTTGGCGGTACATGCTCAAGGATAAGTGGTGGGGGCTGTGAGTTCGAGCTGACCTCGTGTTTTTCTGTGCAAAATAGAGAGAGGCAATAGTGGTAATTGAGCTTCCTCATTTAGTTCCAGGCCATTATTAATATCGGAAACTACGAAAGGAAGATGTATTTTGTTGGATACCTCAGTGGAGTTACTGGTAGTTTCCGCCCATTTTAGTATGTTTTGAACTTGTATATATAAATTTCCAACTCTAATATCAACTATTAACCATTGAGGGATAATTTTCTCATCATTGTAGTTAAGGAGTACTCCAGAGGAATTGTGAAAATGTATTACCTGATTTACCTGATTAGAAGCGTGTTATGTTGATGATCACTATATCTTTAACACAAGTGAATGCTGTCAAACTTTGGGTTATAAACGATAGACATGTGGACGCTGCTAAACTCTTTCCTGGTTAGTAAAAAATCATGAATTGCTTTATTGAAGCATAATGTGTTTTAACTTTGCTGCTGTTCAGGATAACTTTGGTAGACTTCATGATAGAAGCAAAGACACACCTAAAACCATGAAGCAACTCACTCGTCTTTTCCCAAACAAAGTGACCATTCAGATGCCTCAGGTATTGAATCTATTGATAGTACATCCTTTTATTGTCAAAGTTTTCTTTTATCTCCGCTGGTGCCATGTTTACAAGTGTTTTTCCTGTCTCATAATAGGTGAAGTGTTTGAGGTTTGTACTTTTATTTTGGAACTGTGGCAGGATGAAAATCTACTTTCGGACTGGAAACTACAATTGGATCGTGACGTTGAAACTTTGAAGTCGCAGTCTAACATTATTAGCATTCGCTCAGTGAGTATCTTTCGTGGTGGCCATTTTTTCCCAATTTGAAACATCTTCTTTCTATAGCCATTTATTATGTGATTGCCTTAGTTGTTTGCGTATGTTTTATTATTTGTATCTGTTCCTGCCCATTGGTTGCGTGGAAATCAACTAAAGAGTGGTATAACATGAGATGCCTGGTTGGTCCGACTTAGATGTCGGGTGCATATATTTTGTACCAACTGTTTCTTTTCCTATTGTGTAGCCCCATGTTTCTAGTGGAAAGGGGTATACAGAATTTTGAGTCGAGGTTGAATTGCATTTACCTTTCATGTATCTTCTTTAAGGTAACTTAACTCTGTCCAGAGTAAGATTAGGAGGTATGTAGGATGGACTTTGAGCATGAGTGGTTGGTTGGCACAGAGTGTAAACGGTTTGTAGTGTCGTTTTGAATTGGTTTTGTTATGATTTTTTTTTTTGTTATCATGCGAGTTTGCAAGTTTCACCAAGGAGGGTATGGCTTGATGAATGCAGGATATGTTTTTTCACAAATTTGAATGTTGGGTTAATATGATTTGGTATTTGGGTAGATAGTGATCTCTGATGTTAACTTCTTGCTCTCAGTATATGTAACTGAATTCTTGATTTCAGGTTTTGAGCCGGAATAGCCTGGAGTGCCCTGACCTTGAAACAGTTTACGTAAAGGATCAAGCCCTGACAAGTGAAAGTACTATCCTGATTTATGGTTTTTCAGTTGCACAATTTGGATATTGAGGACTCCTTTGAAGTACTTATGTTTTTTTACTATTTCAAATAGGTGTGGACAAAATAATTGGCTGGGCTTTGAGCCATCACTTCATGCAATGTGCTGAAGTGCCAGCTAAAGATGCCAAACTCACAATTTCCAGCGAAAGGTTGCTGTATATTTTCCGACTGCTTTGCCGTGTTTTTAAAACACAGAAAATATTGGTCTCATGTGTTCTTCTCTGTACTTTAATGCTAAGATTTTTCTTTGTCTTGAGTTTTGCAGTATTAGGTATGGATTGAACATTCTACAAGGAATTCAAAATGAATCTAAGAGTTCGAAAAAAACGCTCAAGGTAAAGTTGATGGTCCCTGCGGTATATATCTACTTTTTGTTCCATTTAAAAAAAAAAAAAATCTCTTTCTATTGTTTTTTATAGTTCCTTTTAGAGTTAGATTTATTACTTCATCTTGGAATGACCCACAAGATTTTCAGGATGTGGTTACTGAGAATGAATTTGAGAAGAGGCTGCTTGCGGATGTTATTCCACCAAGTGATATTGGGGTTACTTTTGATGACATTGGGGCATTAGAGAATGTGAAGGATACGTTGAAGGAATTGGTCATGCTACCTCTTCAGAGGCCGGAATTATTTTGTAAAGGACAGCTGACAAAGGTTAAATCACTTAAATATTTTATTGCTTCCCTTTCAATGTACAAATTGGTGTTAGGTTTGAGGTAGTTTATTTTAGTTTTTCTAGTTCTGATAAGATACTGTCATCAGCCTTGCAAGGGAATACTCCTTTTTGGCCCACCTGGTACTGGAAAAACAATGCTTGCTAAAGCTGTTGCAACTGAGGCTGGTGCAAACTTTATCAACATATCAATGTCCAGCATTACCTCCAAGGTACTTCTCGAGTTTAACGGACAAGTTGCTGTTCTCTCTGCATGTGCTTCCTTCAGAATATAATTGGCATGTTTATTGATGACAGTGGTTTGGAGAAGGTGAGAAGTATGTAAAAGCAGTGTTCTCACTAGCTAGTAAAATTGCTCCCAGTGTTGTTTTCGTCGATGAGGTTGGTTAAATAACTTAGCAGTCATTTCGATTGCTTGCTGTTGCTCTTTATCATTTGTATTTTAAATTAGGACTTCTTTGTTTCCAATCCTTAGTTGCAGGGAGCTCCTAAAGTGGTGCCGCTCCCACCTTGGGAGCCTGCTTTTGCGCTCCCAACTAAGGAGCTTGACGGGAGCCTGCTCCCATCGAGATGGGAGCTCGCTCCTTACAAAGATGGGAACTTTTGTATGATATTTGTATAGAAAAACAGGGATTTATCACTTGGCTTTATTAATTGGTCTTTGATGAACTCATATATCTAGCCTAGGTCATGATATCCTGAAAAGAAAATCATATATTGTACCACTAGCCCATTTCTTATTACACTTATGGAGGACTTGGCCCATATTTGTACTTCCTAAATTATTGCACTTTCAAAGAGAATACTCTATGCTACATTATTTTCTACAATATGTACACGCTCCCAAACTCGGGAGCTTCTATATGCCCTCGCTTCCCTGCCCCCGCACCCGCTCCCGCTTCGTGCAACTAAGTTCCAATCTGTTTTCTCGTGTCTTTTCCTGTAATTATAGGGGATTAGTTTCTACTATATTATCTACTAGTGTGGCTTCCAGTGATGATTAAAGTTCATTTCTTGTAATTGTACAGTGTAACTCTCCTACCATCCCCTTTCTGAAGTCTTCCCCCTTGCCCATTCTCTGTTTTAGGTAGACAGTATGTTAGGAAGACGTGAAAATCCTGGAGAACATGAAGCCATGCGCAAAATGAAGAATGAGTTTATGGTGAACTGGGATGGTCTGCGTACAAAGGATAAGGAACGCGTACTGGTACTTGCTGCCACCAATAGACCTTTTGACCTTGATGAGGCAGTTATCAGGAGACTGCCCCGGAGGTAAATACATGCTTTCTTTTGTTTGTGTCTTTCATTAGAAGTCTGTTTGTTAATGATTTTAAGTACACATTTGGTGCAGATTGATGGTAAACTTGCCAGATTCGCTGAACAGAGAGAAAATTCTCAGAGTTGTATTGGCTAAAGAAGAATTGACACCTGATGTTGATCTTGAAGTAGTTGCTAATATGACTGATGGTTATTCAGGAAGTGACTTGAAGGTTGCTTACTAATTTTGTCGTAATCTGCAATTTTTTTGCCCTGTGTTTTTAATCTTTTCAAACTTGGTTTTATTTAGTTCCTCTGATTAACTTTTTGGTTGCAGAATCTTTGTGTGACAGCAGCCCATTGTCCCATACGAGAAATTTTGGAGAAGGAAAAGAAGGTTAGTCGGATATATGAATAACTTACGAACGCCAATGTCCTTTCAGTATATTTGCTTTTGGGAGTTTCTGCTTGCAAACAAGCTTGTTCAAAGTTCCTTAAAGTTTCCATTGCAATAAACCACTTAGGTTTGGCATGTTTGATGAATCAGTTAATTTATTTCTGTAGGAGCAAAAATCGACTGCATGTTACATTTATATTTGCGTACAGGTTGTCTGTTGACTCTGTTCTCTGAAGTGCATGTTATTTCCATACAAGGGTATGCCAGTTGATGCTTTAGGAGATGAAATGTTCTTAAATTCTTGTGTCTGATTTGGACACATTCCATCGTTACTTGATCGAACATTAGTAGTACTCAGATATATTTGATAGTAATACAAAAGAATGCTTAAATCATGTAGCTATAGCTCATCAAATGGAATTGATAGTCTGTAGATTACAAGGAATCTGTGAGGAGTGGCCCCTGTTCATGAATGCTTGCATCTTTGAGTCGTGAATTTTGGGCAATTATTCTTGAACTTGGTTTCTTGGGCTCACTGTTGAGGACAGGGAGAGATAAAGGCAAAAAATAAGATAGAAGGGGATGACATTGATTGCCCACGCTGAACAGGTGAAGCAAGTTTACATCTGAAGGGGAGAGATTTTAGTTAGCACGATCCATTATATGGTAATGTATCAAGGGGGGGTAAGAGTAGAGGGATGTAGAGAAGGGGATGGATGTTCGTTGCCCTTGGATATTGGCTTATTTATGGTCTTCTCTACTGTTTTTGAGGGTTTTGAGCTGATGCAGTGGTCATTTTTTCTTCCTCCCGTATCTCTTAGTTTAAATGTTCTGAACTTGCTTAAAATTAATACTTGTGTTGGGTCTAAGTCATTTGGTTATCACTTGGATAATAGGAAAACTTGTTACCGAGAGCTGAATTCTTGCCTTGTTAAGAAACATCCCTATTTTCTTGAACTGAATTTATGCCTCGTGGAGCAGCATTACTCTTCTCCACTGTTTTTTGTTGCAGACTGTTCCTTTCAATTAATAGCCTTTATGGCTAATGTTGTGGTTCACAGTCGGTAAAATGAATCCAGTCATACAGATAAGCCATTTGTGCTTATTACTCTTCCCCATGAAAATCAGTTCTTCTCATAGGTTATAAGATAGGATGTTAATGATGTTGCCTTATGTGCCCTAATTTTCATAAGCAATTTCTGCAGGTCGCTGTTATTCTTTTATGATAAGTAAAGTTGAACTGAATTTTAACTCGCTTATGCTGGTATTTGTATATAGGACTGAATGCAATTTACACAACAGATAGGTTTTTGGATTATGAAGTTATGGTTTTGGGTACAACATATATTTATGTTTGTCTCCTTTAATCTATGAATATGACAATATATTTTCGCCAATTTTAGGAGAAAGCTCTGGCATTGGCAGACAACAGACCGTTACCTGCACTGCATTCCAGTACTGATGTTCGCCCTCTAAACACTGAGGATTTTAAATATGCACATGAACAGGTATGATAGATGGAACTGAAAATTTGCAATTGTCCTAGTATTTCTTTCCTTGGTGTTGATTTTACTGGGTTTTTTGCTGGCCAAAGTCGATGATTTTGGTTACCAAAGAAAATTTTCAACATCTCTACCAATGAAGAGATGTCTCGAAGCACTTTTGTTTTGGTACCTGTGACGAGAATTATGCCCTTCTCTGGATCCCTGTGCTCTTGCGGTATAGTAAATTGATTACTGATATTTTGCAACTCGTAGTACCATATAGAAGGCACCATAAGCTGGTATGTTGGATCCATGAGATTGTGGTTGACATCTTAGGCAGAAGCGTCTTTAGTGGTTGAACAAATAAATACTTTATGATCAAATCTAATGTTTTCAAAATATAGCTTTTTGTTGTAGCTCACCTCATAGGTATTTCTTGCAGTTTCTGCTGAAAGAGATCAGTTTTCATGTCTCGCTTGTTTTGTGTTTCATATATGAAAGTGTTTAGTAGTATGCATTGATTTAGTTGGCTGCATATGCATCTGAAACCGTCTGTTTGCCTATAGGTCCAGAATCTGTTACTGTTCCTTTTGTTTTTCGACAAATTTGTGTTCATGTTTTGTTTGTTTTCAAGTATGTTTGAGTATCTTAGCCCTTGTTCGGTTATGGGTTTTGAGTAGTGTTTTTGAATAAAGGTAGAGAGA
>JAOTQK010000001.1:28301421-28316084 GCA_025642025.1 Rhododendron ferrugineum
TCCCCCCCCCCCCCCCCCCCCCCCCACTGTATGCAAGTAACTTTGCGGATGTCCCTCCCTATATCACATAAGGCCCGAGCTTTCAAAGATTCAAATTCAAACAAATAAATTTCGCGAGAGCGAGGATTAAGAGCGCGAGCGCAGAGCGAGAATTGATAGCATGAGTGCAAAGTGAGAATAGATAGTGCGAACGGAGGGTCCTACTGAAGGATAGTGTGTCTAAGGTGTCTCTCAGTCGACTTGTTGCTGTTAGGCTATTGCTTTTACAGTTCAAAAATAGTTTTTGTATTTACGCTGATGCCATAAATGGATTATTTTATCAATACTATATTTGTGCAATATATTGGGTGTAATGCATGGCCGTGAATTGATTAACAAATTGTTTGTGGAATTTATGTGGCTTTCCTTGATTGACCATTCTTAAATTGATTTATTACGTGTAATTCAGTTGCAACTGCACTAACTCTGCTTGTTATTTGCTTCATATTAATCAATATGTAAGCAGTGGATAAGTGGATAATTTTCTGGTTTATAAGACTTGTCATGCCACAGGTTTTAAAAACCAAGGATTTTATTGGTTTTAATGGACACTTGTTTGTTAATTAGGGAAGAGTTCGCAAGTCCCACAATTCCTTCTTGAAGAAAACATGGAGCCCATATTATGTACACAGCCGAGGAGATTTGCCGTCGTTGCAGTTGCTAGGATGGTGGCTAAATCTCGTAATTGCGAAATAGGTGGTGAGGTTGGTTACCATATTGGTCATTCAAGGGTAGTATCAGCAAGGTACATTATAGCCCGTTTACTGATTCTTATCATAGTTTGTAAGTTTTGTTTGTTTTAAGCTTCTTATTGTCACTTGTCAGATAACTGAGATGCTTTCATTTCTTTTCAGCATGGTGGATAGATACTGGTCGCTAGATGTCAATTGCGTAGTCTATCGCTCACTGATAGAGTTTTTATAACAATACTCATATGCAAGTGTTCTAAAAGTCGGTCTAGACAGCCGCCTAGGTGCTAGGCGGCCACCCAACACCTAGATTTTGGGGTCTAGGCACCGAGTAGGTGTTTTGTACAATGGTCGGGGATTGTTCGGCTAGGCGGCAACTAGTCAGTGGGTCTATTTTGTAAATTTTCTAAGTTTTAGGGTTAAATGTGCAATATTTACAAATACAAGGGGTTAAGTGGAGTATTTCCCAAAAAACAAAATATATATCATAAACTGATTTTATGTGTTAAGTACTTAATTTCATTGTTTTGGTTTTTGTTACTATTTACTACTTATTTTTTAGGTGTTATTTTAGTCTTAATTATTTTCTTCCTATCTTACGTCATTTCTTACTCAAACTTTGTGGGAAGTGGGGAGATACTTTTAAAAGAAACAAAAAAGAAAAAGATTAATCTCTCGACCCCAACTAGTCGGCCTAGGTGCTAGCCGCTAGGCGACTCTGTTCTGCCCGACTAGCACCTACCGATTTTTGGAACATTTTATATGTATATCTATTATCTATTATAAAGGAGCACCCCTTTTGGTGTAAAGATCAGTTATGAGGCTGACTGACACTCTAGTTCCCTAAATTACCCTTTAACTGGCTAAAGAAACTGCAAGAAGTAATAAAATAAAGCTGCCACACTAATCCTGAAACCCCCCTCCTTTTTTGCGCGATTTGCAGCGTGTCTCCGAGTGTCTAGTGCAACTAATTAATGATGATTTGCGATGACAATATTCAGGATAAGCAGCGAAGTTTTTATTATTGAGCACAAGATTCTTTTTCAACTTCTTGATCAGCTTAATTTTGCTCTCCTTTGGTTGGTTTTTTATATCTAGTCAAGTTTCTTAGGCCTGTAAAAATGTGATTTATACCACATCATAAATAGATGCCCGCCCTGGCCCATTTAGTTTCCCCCTTTTTTGTGGTGGAGCCTTCAATCGGATTTACAAATATTACATTTTCGTGATCAATTTTTATTTGTTAATTTACCAAATCGAAGATCGCATTTGGATGTCAGAAGAATTAACAAATTATTCATAATACATCATTGGTTGGTATAAATTGATTAAAGACACGACTGAAAATGGACAAACGATATGCTGCTAGCCTTTTTGTTTTGGAATAGAAGGAAGTGGGATAGCGGAGGTGATTTTGGTAAATGATGCTCCGAAAAAGTAGGCCGTAAAATGGCTCATAGGGAGTCAACTTCAAGCAGAGTTAAATGAGGTCAACCCACATAAGCAGAGGGGGAGACACATTCATGAAAAGTGAGAAGATGTGTTGTGGGGGACTGACCAACTACGGGATGGAATATATGATAGAATCGGATGGTAACTCTCATGTTGATAAGATTATGTCATACCTCAATTGTCGAAGGAATAGATCGTAGATACTTTTCCCTTATTTGGCAGAGGTAAATAGTCATTATGAGTAATGCAATCACAGCAAAACAACCAATACTCATAGTCATGGTACGCAGTAAAAGGAAACTTTTGAATACATATATGCTATTACATGTGGCCAGGATATTTCTCGGCATTGTGGAGTTCAGGCATTTACTTCCAAAAAAAATGATGACTTGCAGCATGGTTGTTCGTCCTCTAAGTTGTGTCGGTTCTCCGTTGAATAGATTGATAGATAGATATGTATGTAGGTGTATGCATATTATCGGTTTAGTGAACACATAATGGTACAAGAAGTTATATTTATGAACTTTTGGAAAACAAGTAACTATATTAATCGCTGTTTCTGCAGAAAAGATGCCCATCAACAAGCTTTTCATATTTTCTTTCTTTTCCATGTTGAATATGGGTTGTGCTGTCCCCATAGGCACATTATTTACTATATTACTACTGTCTCTATTGGGTCCCGATCGAAAGGGGGAATTGGCCAAACACAGCAGTATTGCTCAATGCGATGACTTCAACCAAAATGACCTGCAGCCTGGTTGTCCGTGCTTAGGATTGTCTCCAGTTCATTTGCATGTCCATGTGTGGAGGCTAGCATCAAATGCCAAGAACTTTTTTTTTTGACATTTCATAGCCTAGATTTGTCTCTTTTCCCCCCTATTTCTTGGGTTTGGGGCTTGGAACTCGGGTGGAAAAGATCGTGATTTACTGACTCGGTTTTGCAGATGCTAGTTTAACTGAAGAAGAGTTATACTGGTACTGCACTCTATTACATCACTAAGTGCTTTTCGTAAGAAAATATTTGCCTAATTGCCTGCACATACTAATGCAATAACACATACAATTTAACATTTGTATATTAAGCTTGTTTTTATGTGTCTAATCTGTTTGCATTGACAAGTCACTGCCTATTGTAACTTTCTATGTAATGCTAGCGTGATGGCCTGACAAAGCTTATCATAGAGGACCAGTTAGTTTGTCCTAGGCAAGTCATCTCGGGAAATATTGGCCACATTTAAGGTGTCAACATTATGACTTGCAGGGTTTAGTAATCTAAATTCTGATTTTCTGGACAGCTCTGGTAGACTATCTTGGGTGGTAGAAGTGGTTTAATCTCTTTAAATGTATATTACACATTAATGCTTCTCGCTTATTGTTTCACGTTCTTTTTTACGAAATTACTTACAGTTTACACGTTATGTTTTAACAACATCCCAGATCCAAGATTATCTTCAAAACTGCTGGAGTTTTGCTGGATGAAATGCGGGAGAAGGGATTGAATGCCCTGAAGTACAAGGCTATCATTCTAGATGAAGTACATGAACGATCTGTAGAGTCCGATCTTGTTCTTGTTTGTGTGAAGCAGTTTTTGATGAAAAACAATGACTTGCGGTGAACAATCTTCCTTTACTATTTCTTCTCAAATTTAATATTCGTACTATTTTGTCTACTCATAAGAAACTACTTGACCTCTTGCATATGATACATCTTGATGATCTGATATATTTTATTATTGCCGGAGGATCTGATAGGTTTTATTATTTTCCAGGGTGGTATTGATGTCTGCTACTGCTGATATTGCAAGATACAGAGATTACTTCAAGGATCTTGGTAGAGGTGAGAGAGTAGAGGTGCTTGCGATCCCCAGCTCCAGTCAGAATACGCTCTATCAGCGAAGAGTATCATACCTTGAACAGGTATAATGCTTCTTGTACTTAACAACGTAATGGGAATATTTTTCGGGCGAATGGATGGTAGGTTTTGCGGGGTGATGTGAACTTTGCAATTGGGTGGCTAAGGGAAAAACTACTTTACAGTTCTGTTTATGTTAACTAAAGATCAAATCACTTTATAATACAAAGCACATTGTTTTATGGCGATACCATTCTTTGCCTTGGAGGCTGGGGCACAACCAAAAGCACTGATTGGGATGATCTTAGACCTAGTTATCATGCTACATTGCTACTGATGGTGATGTTTAATAGCATTGTCATTCTCATTCTGGCAGTTTTGCTTCTATATGTTGACAAACAATGCTCTGAGACTGAAGTGTTTTGATTCTACTGGGTTGGAGTTACACTCTGAACTATGTTACTGCTAGTTATTAGTTTTGAGCCTTGACCATGTGTATTGGTAAATCCATCTTTCTAGGTCGTACAATTTGTGCTCTTCCTGTGTGATGAGGAAAATTGAGATCCACGCTAGTAATCTATAAGCTCTACTTATGATGTTTCATGGTTTTGTGGATCCATCATTGTTAGTGAAAACACTCCTGTTACCGTTTTGTTAGTCTTGCGTGTGGCCGGTGGCTCGGTTGTGTGAAATTGCCTGTCATTGGCGCATTAGCTTTTACCTCTAGGCCCCGTTCAATTGCATGGAAAGGATGGGAAAACCAACTTTCCCATAACTTTATGTGTTCAGCTACCAAGTAAGTTGTGGGACCCACAACTTCACTTTGGAAAATACTTACCTACAAAATAGATCTGCCAAAAGGAAGGAATTTTAGTTTCCCAGCAAGATTCCTTGTCAAGAGATCACACACAGGAAAATAAATTTCATTTTCTGTTACTTCACCTCACTTCACTTTTCTTGGGAATCCATTTGCCACGCAACATTCCCAACAACCGAATGGAGCCACTTTCATCAGCTGTCTAGTGGACATTAAATATGATTTTGGGTTTACCTGATGCTAAATTGTAAACGGCTCATGTTATGCAAATATTTGGTTGGACCACTGTTGGGCTTTTAGGATCCGGGAAAAAGGATATATGGTTTACATCTGGTATATATGTTGGTATTTGTATCATGAACACCTCCCTCACAGTTTTGTTGTTGCACTATATACCTTTGTGAACAGGTAACTGAACTTCTTGGAATAAGTTCTGAGAACTTGTCTTTGAAATATTGTTCGGGGCCAACCCCTTTCATTGCTGATGCTGATATCAAGCCTGAAGTTCACAAACTTATACATAACTTGGTGTTGCACATTCATGACACTGAGCCAGATATCGAAAAGGGCATTTTGATTTTTCTTCCAACATACCAATCACTTGAGCAGCAATGGTCCCTTCTGAAGCCTTTCGGCTCTTGTTTTAAAGTTCACATCTTACATAGCAGTATTGATACTGAGAAAGCTCTCATGGCCATGAAAATATGGAGATCCCATCGTAAAGTAAGCATTCTAATATTATTTCTTACTAGTTATTTTATATTTTAGTACTTTTCTGCAGTGTGATTTTTGCTTCTACTGCTTCTGCATTTTCATAATTGTGCAATGACAAGCATACATATTTATACTGTTTGTGATCAACTAACTTGACAGATTTTTCTTTGAGTTTGATTAGGATATTGGTGAATCTTTTGCCTGTTTTCTGAAAGGTTATCCATTTTTTGTAATTTGAGATTTTACTATGAAAGGCCGGTTTGATTAGTGAGACTGACAGAATGTGTGGGAAAATAATAGTCATTTGTCTACAGTTCTGTACCAAATGAGTCCTAGAAATTCATGCAAAGCGAAACTTCCCATACAGCCATCTTTAGCGTTTATTTAGCACTGCTTTTGGTTTCCCAAAAGGTTTTTTTTTTGCTTGAAACTAGGTAACTAGTTCCTTTGCCCATGTTCCATAGACATAGGTTTTTATCTTCTGTAGTGGTTTCCATCAAATCCATTGGTTCTTATCTTCTTCTCTGATTTCCCTTAAAATCCACTTGGGCTCTGCATGCGATCCGGCAGTGGGTTTTGAGTGTCGCATGTGCAGAAGATGCTGATGCTGAAGGTATTGTGTTGCGAATATTGCGGGATTATTGCTCAGAATTGATGGTTCAGCACTGCCGTGAAATTGCTTTCTTTCTCTTTTCTTTTTCTTTTGCTTTCTTGGTGAATAGGTGTTGTGAGCAGATGGGTTCAAGAAAGATATAGTTTGCGGACTCTGACTTACTGATAGCTAAACCTTGGGCTTGGATTGTGACATGGGTTATTTACTTTTGCACTTTCCCCCTAATGCATTGTTAAAGACTAATCGATGAACTAGTAAAGAGTAGGCCATAAATCTGATTGGTAGTAGATGTTCAGATGAGTTGTTCCAAGTTCTTATTGGAACTAAGTTTGCTATCCGAAGTTCCTGTTTTACCAATGTTTTCATTTCTTATATATATTTTTCTTGCGAAATTTTTGTATCTTTTCCTTCTTTGCTTCATTTCCACCATTTCCCTTCCCATCCACCTCGTCATTGGTAATCGAACAAACGCAAAAGATAAGTGTGTGTTTGAGTGAGGAAGGGGGTTCAGGGTTGTATACCCGGTTAAAAACCAAGGGTAGAGATTGTCTGTCTGCTGTTGTTCTTCCAATCTCCATAGTGGTTGCTATAGAGTTTGACTTTTCAGGTCTTGTTCTTTGTCCAATCTTCATGCTGATTGTACTTCCTGAATTGTTGGCTTCTTGTATTAGTTATACCTCTTGCCATGTTTGGGTTGTCTTTGAAAGTTCTTACTGGAACAGGTAATATTGGCCACTAATATTGCAGAATCTTCAGTTACGATTCCCAAAGTAGCCTTTGTAATTGATTCATGCCGATCCTTACAAGTTTTCTGGGATAGTAATAGGAAGATGGATTCGGCGGAGCTCACTTGGGTTTCTAGATCTCAGGTAGTGTGTAAATCCTACAGGTTGAATTTTGAAGTTTCTCAGTACATGGTATTAACTTGAAAGCTATATGCTGTAGGCTGAGCAGCGGAAGGGAAGAACAGGTCGGACTTGTGATGGTCAGATTTATCGATTGGTCGAAGGATCGTTCTTCAATCAGCTACAGGAATTTGAGCGCCCAGCAATAATGAGATTGTCATTGAGACAACAAGTTCTTCTAATTTGCTGTGCTGAGTCTAAACCCATCAATGATCCCAAAGGTGTGGTTATTTTCGTAATTGCTAGGCCTTATTTTTGTTCATTCTTTTGAGACGTGAGAATGTCTTACCAGAAACAGAAAGGAACATGAAGAAGTAACACGTTCCTTCCATTACAAGAGGAGAATGTCTCAACTGCTAGAAAATAAAAATAAAAATCTAAGATCTAATGATGCTCAAAAACAGAAATCGGCTTACACCTATTCCTATTTCTATGGTTAAAAGATTTAAGAGATGAAGGCCTGATTTGCATGAAGTTAAAGGAATTAACACTGATAGCAATTTACTGCAAAAGAAAAGCTGGCAATATGAGGATCCAATTTGTGATGGCCTCTAAAGTTTGTGGATTCGTTTCCTGCCAGATGTAATGAATCTTTTGCAGCTGAAGCCAGCTTTTATTGTTGCTGGTTATGGGAATAGTTGAAATTTCCTTCCACTTTTTCTTGGATATTGTATAGGTGAGAAGTGGAGGATAACTGATAATCTCCTTTTAGTTAAAAATTGATGGTAAAATGTCTGTTTTGTTTTGAGACGTTGAAGCAAATTCAAGCTTATCTCAACGTGATCAGTTAGTCGGCATGGCCTGCTTACTTTACAAATTAATATTTCTTTATACCATGCGTTATTGAAGCAACCTGTGGACTTGAGATGAAGCATCTGGCGCCCACACGACCAAGCTCCAGTTTCTAAGTCTCCTTGGTATATAGCATACTATGTAATTTTCTTTGTGCGTTAAAATAATTACATCGGATGAAAGACCCCTTCCAAGTACACAAATATTTTCTCTAATTTCTCCATCTAGATCCAAAGTTACTCCAGTACCTCTTACAAAAGGAGGTTGGCCTAATGCTACACTATTCCATTTAAGCACTTTATTACACTAGCTTTTGCTGTGGCTAACAAAAGAAACCCTCTTTTTAGTTTATTTTAGGTTCTTATCTGGGCAAGTTATTTTTCCTCATTTCTTGTTCTGCAAAACACACACATAGGCATGCTACGTGGCATTCATAAAGGATGCTCTAGAAAAGGTTGTCATTTATTACCATGCAGCCAACCACCACCTGTCTCCCTGGACCAAGTTGAACTTTTTCCAGATTGCATCCTGCACCTTAGATAGTTTTTGGTTGCACTATGGCCAACCTGCTCAAGCCTCAAGTTTATATGCATTGGTTTTTAGCCCAATTCGCCCCAGAAAGAGTTGCCCTGAGTCAACTTTTAATTTTGAATCAGCATGTGTCACAAATTGATTGTTTTAATGGTATCAAGTTGCTGTGATATACGTACTTGGTAATTACCTTGATGATTTTAATCTCCATCTTTTAGGATTCTTGTCTGGCCTTGTTCTCAGAAGTCAAAAGTGAAGTTAGGTGAAAATGATGTTTGAAATCAAGTGAGAAGATGTGTAATCTGACTAAAGTAATTTGGCCTTGAAGAATGTTGCTATGGTAGATTAGGGGGATTGAAAGTTGACCTCCTTGTTTCTGGATTAGGAGAAATTAGGAATTAACCTACTTGGGAGTAGATTAGTAGAATTTGAGAGTTTTTAATGGTGTCTGCTTTGCTTGCTAACTGCCTTTATCTGGTATTTGTCTGCAAGGAAACAAATAAGGGTCCTAATTATGGATATTTTTTGCCATTTTAGTCTTGTTGCAGAAGTCTCTGGACCCTCCTGATCCAGATGTTGTTGAAGATGCATTGAGTTTGCTCGTTCACATCCATGCATTGGAGAAAACATCTCCTAGGGGGCGGTATGAGCCAACATTCTATGGACGATTGCTTTCCAATTTCTCATTATCATTTGAAGCTTCCATGCTTATACTCAAGTTTGGAGGCATGGGAATGCTACGTGAAGGCATTCTACTTGGTGTACTGATGGATACACAACCTCTACCTATTCTTCGTCCTTTCGGCCAGGACATTTTGGTATACCTGTTAAATTGTCGTTTATTTGTTACCTGTTAAATTGTCGTTGATTTGTTACTTCATTTTATTGCTCTAACAGTTCCTCTTTTCTGATTAATCAAATTTACTCTCAGTTTGGAATGTACACCGACAACTACTATTCTGGAGATAATAAGAATACCGTGCTAAATGGTAGAAAGGAGGTGGTATCTATGGCAAACCTCTGTGCATTTCAATTTTGGCAACGCGTTTACAAGGTAAGGTAGTTGGATCCACTTGAATATTTGGAAGATTGTCTTTGTTGTGGAATTTTGAATGTATACTGTCGCCAATTGGAATATCATAATCGAGTTATACTTTCTCTATTTCTTAAAGGATAAGCTTCGCCTTAAACGGCTGAAACAGCATTTAAACTTTGATGAGACAAAAGTTTCGGAAGAAGAATGGTGCTCTTTCCACAATCTTGTTCAGCCATCATTACATCATGTCGCAGAAATATGTATGGCTTTAACAATCTCATTTTTTATATGCGTTCTTGATAAGTATGTATCTTATGGAGATTCTGTTGCAGATGAAGAAGTACTGAATTCTATTCATCGGTTTCGGCCCCAATTTCTGTCTGAATCTGATGGTCTACCGTCATATTATGAGCCTTACGAGTTTCAACATACATGTCTTCTCACATTTCAGCAAGATGGAGATACAGATGAGCTTGCTACAGATAATGAGCACCTCGAGCTGAGCGAAACAACGAAATGCATTTCTGCCCCATTTGTTCCCTCCAACTACTTCAAGTCCTGTGAGGTGGCTGAAACGTTCGCAGTTGTAATCAAAGAGGTATGTCATTTTGTTGGCCTTATGTGAAAATTGGCTTAGATATTGAGTTTGACCTTTGGATTTTCTCATCATGATTAATAATAGATAAGAGTTCAAGATACACAATACATTTCTGGTGATGAGAACAAATATGCGAGTGGTGATGGTCCTTATGTCCCCGAGCAAGCTTCTCTGTGTAAATATTTTGTGAAAGGGCTGTGCAACAGGGGAAACGAATGCTTGTTTTCTCATTCCCTTCAATCTCACAGGCCTGTATGCAAGTTCTTCCCATCTTTGAAGGTATTTACTTCTCTGGCTTTGATTGTTACTATGCAGTCTTTAGAAATGCTGAACTAGTTTTTCCATGGTCATTTGTATGTATTGCAAATCAAAATTCAGAGGGACTGAAAGTTTTGCACTTGTTCAGAAATGCTGAATTTGTATTCGATATCCAATGGAACTGGATGAGGCACTTTTATAAGCCTTTAAACAAAGGTGACACTGACCCTAATTGTTCCCAAGTACCAATGTAGGAGGCTTATGTGGGCATCCAAATGCTAGTTCATGGTCTACTTTTGAGTTTTTGATGCCTTGCTAGTCGTGAATCCTGCAACAATTATGTGAGCACTAAGGCGGCTAGAGATCAAGTGGCAGCACAGGGGAACGAGAACCTCAAAATTTTTTGGAGGTGAATGATTTCTCACTTGCATGCATGAAGATTAAGGTGGAGAATGTCCATTTACAAGAAGGTCAAGCCTTGGAGTCTAGCTCAACTGATGGCCCCAGGTTCATGTCTCCAAAGCTGAGACGAAGGCCACTTCTGGGGTGGCGGCGAAATCTGCAGTGGCCTCAAGCCCATGGAGATTGTCTGACACACTCCTTGGGTGTAGGGGAGTACCGAGTGTGCCACATCTCTGTCTTCACTTGGAGAATATATTGATGTGGAGATCAAGGTGCAGCAAGTCTCTCTTTGAGGAGGGACCAACTCGAGGTGGTCTCTAGGTTGGTGTAGAAGCATCACGGTGCCATTGAAGAACTATCCATGATGAGAGGCTAAGCATAGGGGCACACACTCAGATGGAGGAACACATGGACGAGCTAAGATTTTGATCGCATCTTCTCGAACTTATATTTTCTCTCTTGAGCTTGGGGGTGCTTTACCGTGCTTATGCGAACGTACCAGAAGATTCCTTTTGAGTATTTCTAAGTGCCTAGAATTGAGGAAATAGGGCAACATGCATTTTAGCCAAGGCTGGTAGGCTCAGCTTGAACAGGAACTTGTGTGCGGCTTAGCCATTCAAGGTTATACCTCAGAAAGTCGGCAAGGCTTAAACCTTTCGGATGTGATATCTCCTTTCGATTGAGCATGTCACTAAGACTTAATTTCTGAATTTTGATATTATTTATCCAAAAAGAAGAAATATATTAAGCTTCTGTTGATTTGAAACTTTTTTTGGGTCATTTCATGTTAGATATCATTATTGTTAGATGTTTCTTATTTTTTACACTATTTACCAATTTCATACTAATATTTTATCTTGTAAAGGATTTCATTCTGTTGAGATGCTTGTATTGAGTCCCAATGCTTGCCTGCTCATTCCCATTTTACTACCGTGATATGGTGCTTGGATTCATGATGAAAGTTGATGATTTGATGTTTGTCCGTGCCATTGTAAGCACAGTTCGTGGAAGAAGAAGAGGAATTAAGAAGGCTTTTGTTTTACACTTCTTATTTGGCGCCTTGCTTGCTCTCTTTCTCTGGGCTTCTTACATTAAAGTTGTCTATGCAGCCCAATTTCCTTTGTTTCTAATGACTGTATAAATGTATTTGCAGGGTTGTAAATATGGAGATGGTTGTTTCTTTTCTCATGACTTGGGTCAATCAACTTCATCTTTTCATCAACCGAGTTTATGCTTGCCAGAAGATGGACATGTTGATGCTGCATTACTTCTGAGATTGTTTCCCACATCTTCATATGGATGCATTCTTCTATTGGATGACACTGGTTTGCATTTCTCTTTACATGTTGCTAACCACTACGATCCATCCCGAATGATATCCACAACAAGTCTACCAGAGGGTTCCATACTTGAGCCATCTCTTGCCGATGTCCGAATTCTTTGGGGGCTTTCTCACCCCAGCCAGACAACCCTCTCCAGAGCAGCGGACAACCCAATCCCTTGGAATGATGTCAAGTGTGTGTTGTGGTTTCCTAACTTTGATAGCAACAGTGAAAACTGGGAAGAACAGAAAAGTGTTGTCAGAAGTTTCTTCGAGTGTCTAGCCATCCGTATAACGGAAGATGCCTTGCTTGAAGTGCAAGTTATACTTACTATGAACAATATACGGTTTTCTCAATTACAGGTATTAGTTTCTCTTTTTTTCAAAGAAGAAAGTTATACTTACTATGAACAATGTACGGTTTGCTTTGTGTGCGTTTGTAACTGAAGAAAGAAAGTGAAAGGAAACAACAATATTAGTTTCAATTCCTTTTTCGGTTCCTAGTTTACATAGGAACAGAAAAACATACAGCAGAAATCAACTAGAAAATTACTATCCTTTCCACTTTATTTTCTTCTTCTTTTACCCTTTCTTTCGTCTTCTTCTTTGCCATTTCTTTCCTCTTTTTTGTCTGTACTTGAGTCCTATTACTCTTTCCTTTATGACGAGACTAGAAAAAGTTTTCATTTTTTGTAAAATCAAGCAAGGAAATACTGACTTTGAGTTCAAATTTGTGTAACACTTACTTTGTTTCCTTTACATGGAAGTTCCCTTCCATAAGATCCAAAAATAGCATTAGAGATACCCGGAAATGGAATAGAGTTAACTGAACGATAATTTATTGACTTTTCAGTCTTTCTTTAATACATGATTTGTTTATGAAATGGCTAGTTTGTTAGGTTACTTTCAATATCCTTCAATATCCGGAAGGAAAATTTTGTGCCAGAAACATTCACCCTACAGTCTCTACTCTTGTCTTATAAAATTTTGTCATCATAGTAAGTTTGTGATGGCTCAAGGTGTGTATGTATCCTAGAGTCCACGTAAATAAACAGTTACTCCACTGATTGCTAGATGGTTTTTCTCTTATTCAAGGATACTATACTAAGGAGAATGGAAACTAGTATTTGTTGCTTGCGTTAGTCATTGCCTCGTTGGTAATGGAAAAGAATTAGATTCCGTATTCAGGTTAGTGATGAAACCTAATGTTGTAGAGATGAGCATTGTCTGATTGTTGTTTCAGGTGGAAAAGTTGGGGAGAGAGAGCTTCTTTTTCCTTGGAGAGTCGTTCCCATTTGACGAATCAAGCTTCGGGAAGTTGTCGGATAAAGTGAACATTAAGAAGCCGATGGTGGTATCAAAGCCCATCTCCTATGTTTTCTACATGAATCCTCCTCCCGACGTCCCCTCAGATGACTACACAACTGCATTTTATCAGCTTGCAATCTGATGTTGAGTCCAATAAGTCATGAAAAAACATTTTGCAGTATGGTATGTACATTTTGAAGTCTTTTGCACGCATTAGCTAAATTATTCTGTAAGATGGACTCCCAGGTGATTAGAATTGCTTTAGATGGGCATAATTTCTTCAGGTCATGGTGATTTTGTTTATATTTGTAATCACTGTATTAAGTGTTAGTCTTGTTTTGTTTGTATTTTGGACTGGTGGAAGCTTTATCATCATACTTTGAGTCATAGATGAAGGTTTGTAGTTGGGATTTTTCATATTTATCTTTCCTGTTGATGGATTTTGGAGTGGCCATTAGCTTGTGTCAGTATGGAAATTAGAAGCTGCTTGAAGATGAACAAACGAATATGGTCTCAACTGCATCTCTGGGCTAATTGATAGCCACACCCATCTGCTTCCCACAGTATTAAGACTGTTAAAAGAACCAAATTATGGGTTCGACTCATGCCAAATAAAAGTAGAGTAACAAGAAAAATACGCTACTGAAGTTAAGCTCACGATTGACGTGAGCTGAGCTTGAACTCTCCGTTGTACTTCTGTTTGCATCTCAAATACTAAATGCTGCAGTTTTCAAATACAAAGCAGTAAACAAACGGTGAGGGTCAAAGAGTTGGATCTCCACAATAATTTGTGCAAAGCCCTCCTTCCAAACGAACTACATGGCCTTCCCGTAATTCTACTCATTATTTTGATAGTTAGAATGCTCTTGTATATCAACTCCATCATGCCTTGTTATACATCCTCCAATTTCTACCGGAGATTCTAAAATCCACTGGAGTTGTTGAAGTATTGTTACTGTTTGACTGGGTTTTTGTCTTTCTAGTTTTTGGTCTGTTGTATCGATATGGAGGATAGTGACAGGAGAAATCAACTTTGCCAATCCAAGTAGTGTTTCTCCCATCTTTACTTTCTTCTCCACAAATTCGTTCAAAAATGTCAGAAAAGCTAAGAATTAGTTTAGATTGGAAGCAAAAAACTAGATATAAAATGAAGAAAGGATGAATACATAAAAGCGGAGAATAAAGTTCTTAGAGCATCTCCATTATAATAAGTAAATGAGTGTGGATAAACAAATTTAACAATGCTCAAAAAACACCTTATAAGCAAAGTTACAAGTCTTTTAGCAAATAACCAAATTCCACTCATTCCATAACTAAACTTAACAACATTTACCAAT
>JAOTQK010000001.1:28328759-28341543 GCA_025642025.1 Rhododendron ferrugineum
ATTTTCCATCCACTAATAAGTTTATGATCATATAATCCAGGAAGAAAGAACAAAATAACAAATTGGAGTAGATTTTCAACTAAATCCATTTTTACCCGAGTTTTCACATTAGTCCAGAGGGAAAGGCAAACAATATCCTAAAAGAGCTACTTACGTCGCCGATAAAAAGAAGAAGAAGAGAGCTACTTATGTGGAAGCATAAATCTACGGATCGAGTAACTCAAAATTAAAAAAAAAATGGTGAATAAATGTATTAGTTTTTCATAAGAATGCAGTGGGCGATTGGAATTTTTGTAAAATAGAATATAATTAATAACTGGAGAGGGTGTGAGAAGTTGTTAAAAAAAAATGTGTGTTTATTTTGAATCTTGTAAATGAATTGGTGGAAATGAGTTGGAGAAGTTGTCACGTGGGCTGGAATATTAATACTACTAGCATTGCAGTAAACGAATGCCACCCCCACTTGGCCTTGTTAGCTTAATTTAATACTCCTATAATTAATACTAGTAGAAATGAAATTAAAGTCAGCAATATGCTTGAATAATATTTTCACATATTTTTTAGAATAAAAAAAAAGAAGAAGAGATTTCACATGTTCATGTACTTGTGTACTGTAGAAAAATACTATACTAAAATGTAGTAGTACCATTTTTATACGGAAACTTAGGTTTACCCGATTTTCAGTTTTAATATTGTTACATGTACGTACTATGTCGATCATAACAATATTGTGTCTTGTAAAGAGAATATAATATCCCTTTTTTATGCGCATTATGTGATGGTTGATGAGCTAATTGATGCAGAAAGTCCTCTGTGCTTACGACGTACTCCGATATTTTTATTATTATTTCAATAAAATATCACTTGGGATATTTGCTGAAAATTCAGAAACAATTCTTTTGTCGTTAGCTGAAAAATACTTCTAAATTTTCTCTCTTTTTTTTTTTCTTTCAACTCTAAATATCACCAAAACCCCAAAAAACAAATACAAAAATCACTTGGGATGTCGGTATCAAGTTTCAACCCCAACCGTTAACTTGACTACATCAGTTTCTTTTTCTTTTTTCCCCCAACAAAATGAAACCAACAAACACAAAGGATTTAAAAAAAAAAAAAATTTGATGCTAAGGGGACCGACGGGTTCCATACCGATCATGAACCGGCACGTGGGGCCCACTCCTCGTCTCCCACGGATTATCTGATTCTGTAATTTGATCGAGCACCTACACATATCAAATTGAACTGATTTTTCAAAGATCCACTCAAGTTATTTTTAAAAAAAATATTGAATAACTCGAATCATCCATACAAATTCCAAAACAGGCCCCGCGTGTCCATCGATTCACAGTCGCTATGTAACCTGTCGGTACCAAAAGAAGGGTTCTAAAAAAAAGACATTTGGTACGTCGATATCCCCCACCAACCGTTTACTTCTCAGAGCAACGACGGAGTACTACGTAATAAAAAAAAAAACAATGCAGGGCAATTTGGTAAATACATGCCTAACCTAGGAACAATTTAAAACACCTCCGTGGGTTAATTTCACCCACCCCATAATCACTCCTCTCCCCCCTCCGGAGAATAAAACGAAGCAGAAGAAGAAAAATTCCACTTGAAAACCACCTCCTCGTAACTCATCACCTCAAACACATATTTTTCTAGAGAGAGAGAGAGAGGAACATGGGGTCCGAGTTGATCTACAGGGGCCATGAGGACGAATCCCTACAACAATCCGATGCCTACTCCCCGAAACGGCCCAAGCCATGGCTCCCCGTGATCCGCCCCATTCGCTACCTCCTACGCGAGCAACGCCTCCTCTTCGTCCTCGTCGGCATTGCCATCGCCACCCTCTTTTTCACCCTCCTCCCACCTTCCTCCCCCCCTCCCCCTTACTCCGCCGACTCGCTCTTCCAACCCGATTCGACTCAGCTAAGCCACCGGGTCTTCTACAAGAGCAACCAAGCCGCCGGGTTCGGGTCGTTCAGTTCGGGCGGGAAGATCCCGCTGGGGCTCAAGCGGAAGGGGCTCCGGATCGTGGTCACGGGCGGGGCCGGGTTCGTGGGGAGCCACCTGGTTGATCGCTTGATTGGGAGAGGGGATAGCGTAATTGTCGTGGATAATTTCTTCACGGGGAGGAAAGAGAACTTGATGCACCATTTTGGGAATCCTAGGTTCGAGCTGATCCGACACGACGTCGTTGAGCCTATCCTGTTGGAAGTGGATCAGATCTACCACCTCGCTTGCCCTGCATCCCCTGTTCATTACAAATTCAATCCTGTCAAGACTATCATATCCTTTTCTTTCTTCATTTCTTTTTCTTTCTTTTTTTTTTTTTACAATTTAACAACCCATTTGTTTTTTACAAATTTGGAATTTTACTTTCAAGATTTGTTTTGTGTTTTTGTGAGTTTCCTTGATTCTGATTTTTTTTGCACAAGACGAATGTGGTGGGGACACTGAACATGTTAGGGCTGGCGAAGAGGGTGGGCGCGCGGTTTTTGCTAACGAGCACCAGCGAGGTGTACGGTGATCCTCTGCAGCATCCTCAGGTGGAGACTTATTGGGGCAACGTCAATCCCATCGGTCAGTTCAATTTCACCTCTCTCTCTCTCTCTCGATCAAACTGTAAACTGTGAATCTGCTTGTTTGGTGGCCGGAGTCAGTGGCGCTAACGTGCGCCGGGGGAAGTGGTTGCGGAGTCTCCACGTGTAGAAGTGTGGTTGTATTAACGGATGAGAGCCGCCGCGGTTGGAAAAGTCAACCAAAAAATATTTTTCAAAAAATTCCCCCTACTTTCAACATTTCTCTTTCTATTTCTCTCCGCTTATTACCCCAACTATTTTTTAATAAACTTTTCAAATATCAAACCAAACACAGTATTTGTGATGGGAATATTTGGACGTGGGATCGCCTTTTTCTCTTTCATAAAAAGTCTAGGAATACAATTTGAACACAATTGCGTCTGTGTTCAGAATTGTTCGATAGATGTGCACTCATGTGCATCGGTTTTGTGTCTGGAGTTATGTTCCCAAGCATTCCTCTTTCTTTTGGGAAGCTTCGTTCTTTAATTTTGATTACCTTTTTAAAATTGTATCCGGAGTTTGTTTTAATTCTGTTTTGTTGTGTTGGGGCGTTGTTATTAAAAACGTTGAATGGTGGAAGGGTAAATGTGGAAATGGTGGGGTTAGGGGTGTATAGGTAAATTAGTACTCTAGTTAGGATGCACGCGATATCCTATCCTATCCTGGGATGCCAACGTGAAAAGAAGTCTTTATAGATATGACAAAAAACAAGAGGTGTGGAGTTCGTGGAGTACTATACTATACTGCAACTAGTACTACTTTACTACTACTACTACAGTACTACCACTACTTTTGATGTAGAGCAGTACTCCTAGTATTCTTAATTAATTGATTTTTTTATAGTAGTACTGTATGATTTGAGATGTTTGTGTGTGGGGTACGATGACAGGTGTCAGGAGTTGCTACGATGAGGGAAAGCGCACGGCGGAAACGTTGACCATGGACTATCACCGTGGTGCTGGTGTTGAGGTTAATAGTACTCTACTCCTATTAACCTTGTAACTCTAATCATATCATACTTATTACTGTAATTAAGTACTACTGTACTACTCAATAATTATCCGATATACTAGTATAGTTCAATTAATGTGATGTGTTTTGCATGGGGTGCACTACTGTTGGTGTTTTTGCTGGAATTTCGGAATTCATAAATTAAACACAATAGCCAATTAATATACACGATGAACTTTAATTTCAAAGATTTTTGCTTTTAATGAAAATCTTGAACACATAATTTTTTTTCTTTCTCTTGTCTACGTATGTACTCCTTTCGTCCCCATTTGTTGGCCCCTTTTGGAATTTCAACTTTAGGAGGTAACATAATCATTGAATTTCTTATCTTTTTGTTCTCCCATTTTACGCTCCAATTATTATATTTTCTTACTTTGTTCGTACTACTAATCTAGAAAGAGAAGGGTAAAAGAGAAAATTCATTCAATATTAGTAGTTTTGAAGTGGGACAATATTTTTATGATACCAGAAAGTGCTAATTGGGACCAACAAATGAGGACGGAGAGTTTATATCGTAGGCAATCATTTTGGCACCAGTGTACAACCTAGGCAATCATTCTGGCACCACAAACAAATGCGCAAATGTGTTCCTAGACTTAATTTCATTTTGTAACAGATGACTAAGTTCATAATAATATTAAAAAGCTCAGCATTATTTTGAGTAATTCGACTGAGATTTTTTTGAAAAAAAAAATTTTCATTTCAAATATATTTTCTCTTAATTACAGCCTATAACATTGGAAGACTTTTCAAAGATCTTCTAGAGAATGGTGTGAGTGAACGGGAAGCATGCCCAATTGGAAACAACACGTAGAATATCGTTATTATTTATGATATGAAATTACCATTCCACGTCAGTATAGATGGTTTTGTTTTTGTTTAATGTTTCTGTAAAATTAAGGTTCTAATTTATACATGCGTTTCACTTTCCTATGTAGGTGAGAATTGCTAGGATTTTCAACACATACGGGCCTCGGATGTGCATTGATGATGGCCGTGTCGTTAGTAACTTTGTTGCTCAGGTACGCTTCCGAATCCTACTTTTGACCATATCCTACATAAATAGACAATCCACTTGTAATCTGAGCTTCAATTTGCATGTTAATGGTAATTACTCGTGACCTTGACAAAACAGGCCCTGAGGAAGGAGCCATTGACAGTATATGGCGACGGCAAGCAGACGAGGAGTTTCCAGTACGTTTCTGACTTGGTAAGATAATTTAATGGACCATTATTTATTGTTGATGTTGGCTTCTTTTTCTCTGCATTTGAATTCAAATCTCAAAACTTTTCCAAGTGTAGATACGTTGAATGCCCTTACTTTCTATGCTTTCTTGATTTTTGTTTCTGAAGTTGTAACTGATTCCTCTCAATGGACTAGTAATCACAGTTTTGCATACAAGAGTTTCTTGTTTAAAGCAAGCCATATTAGGAGGGTTTGTTTTCCGAGGCGAACCAAAGCGTTTGGTGATACAGTACCAAATTACAAAGTTTACTTGATCCTTGTACACTAGGGAGAAGTTATCTGGTGAGTTTAGCGTGTCTCGTGGCTTTATGCCCACCCAATAAAATTGGACCACATCACCATCTTGATGAGTATAAATTACCAGGACAGAAAGTGGATATGTTTTTTTTTTTGGTACTTCAGGAATATAGAAAGTGGATATGTGTCTTAAAGGGCACATCACTTTTCATATAGGGGACCTCCTAGACCTAGTTAATTTTTGCCAACAATGGCATAGCTGAGAGCAATTTAAGAAAGACTAAATATAGCATGTGATGTGCCATGCTAGTTGTAAGATGCAGGCATGTGCCTTTCCCAACCCAACTATTTTGACTTCCATTTCCATGTGCATGGCTTCTGTATCGGTACGGCTACGGCTTTAAAAGGTGGATACCTTTATTTCCCAATGGTCTTCTTAGCTGTTCTTCATTGTAGCACTTAATTCTTTTGGTCGAAGTTCACCAAGATTCGGGGATCTATGGTTTTGGTTCTGTTGGGTTTGTATCAAATTGGTTTTACACTGTTATATAGGAATATTTGTTGTGTTAAAACTTTTCCCACCTTTCGTATACTATTTCAAGTCCTCTTCTTTAAAACTCCTTCTATGTGACCTTCCAATTTTTGATATGACTAAGACTTGCACCGATTACTCACTTGATCTATTACCCTCTTTGCTTCTGTTGTTACCACGAGTATATCTGGAAATAGGCCTCCATATACTTGGCCATCTATGTCCCTTTTTAATTGGGGCTAAGGCTCGATTCGGTTTGGCTCTATCCCTTCCTCCCTCCCGCTGTAGAGGAGATGCTTGGCTTTACTTTCAAAGGAGGACCAGAAAGAAAATCCAACCCGATTATGTCTACAGAGCAACAGGGCTTGTTGGGAAATCCTCAAAATTGTTCCAGTCTAGTCTAGTAATAGATGGGCACAGATTTTCTTTGGTACCTTTTTTGAGACGTTTGTTGAAAATAAACATCTTCTGTTTATGGGATTCCTGTTTTATTAAGTAAAAGGCTGATTGGTTTGTCCATTTTATTTGCAAGGTGGAGGGTCTGATGCGCCTGATGGAGGGGGAACATGTAGGACCTTTCAATCTGGGAAACCCTGGAGAATTTACCATGCTCGAACTTGCTCAGGTATCAAGCTTGCTAAATTTGTTACTGTATGGTATCGTTTTTCTATTAACTTGCAATTAAACCGTGCTTTTGTGGTTAGACATTTATCGACCTGGCTTTTTCTTCACCTTCACTGTCTACAAACTTCGGAGTGTTGACGAATTGGCGAAACTTTTTATGTTAATAAGTTGTAACATAAGTGAAAAACAAATGGAATAGGATGGAGAACAGGTATAATCGTAATATACGAGGGTCCCACAACATAAAAAACATGTTTTTTCCCGTAAACAAAAGTGGCATACCTTTCTTTGTTTCATTGTTTGTTAAGCTGGAACATTTGTTTGCTTCTTTTGGACTCGTTGCAAGGTTTACCTCATCAAATTCCTTTTATGACTTGTTTGGGACTGGAAATTTCTTTACGTCTCCCATAGAAACTACCTCCCTCATAAAGACGTACGGCGACTGTTAACTCGCCCTCTGTTTTGCATGCAGGTGGTGCAAGAAACAATAGACCCGAATGCAAAGATAGAATACAGGCCTAACACGGAGGATGATCCGCACAAGAGAAAGCCCGATATCACAAGGGCCAAAGAACTCCTGGGTTGGGAGCCCAAGGTGTCCCTTCGCAAGGGTCTTCCTCTAATGGTCTCCGATTTCAGGCAACGGATCTTTGGTGACCACAACGAAGACAGTGCCTCTATCACCATGACCTCTGATTAAAAGTATGATGTTGTAGTATCCTTTTGAGAGTCTCCTTTTTCCGAAGGAGTGTTTCAGACGAATACAGTTTCCAACTCCTCCCCCGTCCAAAAAGGGGCCATAGCTGCAGTGGGATCAGCCACCATTGGTATCTATTGAAAAGTTTTGCGCAGTCTCCATTTCCATTTATTTGATCTGTGTAATTTTTTTCCTTTTGTCATTCCTGGAACCAGAATAGTAATGGAGATGACATATTTCATAGTTCTGCAATAACACCTTCCAGTTTTTTCATTGACGTGTGCGATCCAACTCAGATTTCTGCTTTTTGCCTGTTTTTTCTCGTACCAATTAGCGATTGCCTTGTTCACACACATCAATCTTCTCAAAATCTTACAGCAAATCACCAAGTGCAAAAAAATGACTTGGTGCATCAATTCTGGAACAAGAATTCCACCTAACTGAGCCAGCATTTGTGGACATTTTAGAATCCGAACGGATAACAATTACTAACTTTAAACGTGGTGATGCAGAATTAACCTGCCATCCGAGAACAAAATATCACGACAAAGACATGGCATAAAAAAATCCACAAGAAAGTTGCATGGTTGAAACTTAAACGAGAAGCAAAAAATTGGAATAAGTTCCACAAAATCCAACAACAACCGTGACTTTTAAGTACAATCAGTTCTACACGAGCCAGAAAACCGAAACTCCAAAGTAACTAAATCCTCTCCGCTAAAGCTTCCTCCAAAATCCAGTCCTACGACTCATGCATACCTACACACATCAAACAAATACTATTACAATAACCAATCTGTGACAGCTTGAAAATACTACTTCAACTTCCTAGTACTGAGTGATTTTGGTGCAGCAAGTCAGGAATGAGGGTATATGGACAAGAGAAAGCAACGAAGCAAGAGAAACACATTTCCCAGCATAAAAACCTCCTACAAGCAATTGTCATACCCGATAGGTGGCTTCAAACCATAGTCCAAGCCCCATGCTTAATGCAGTTTATGTAGGTATCATCATTCAACAAGGGAAATGATTTTGCCACTCCCTTTTTTTTTGTTAACGCTACTCCCTGCAAGTGTATTTTTGCACCAAAAATACACTTGCAGGGGAGTGACGTTAACAAAAAAGGGAGTGGCAAAATCAGCCGCCTTCAACAAATAAAGTTAATTTACAGCTGATTATAAACTTGATATTGCGACTTGGATTACCAAGGACAAAAGCAATAAATAATAAGTCAAAATTTTAATTCGTGTCATAAATGTTCCCTTAAAACATCATAGTATTACTATGAATACAACGTTAACCCAATTATGGCTTCCAATCAGATAGCAGTCAGTGGTCACAGAGTAAATACCACCTGGAAATTGGAATAAGTAGAGAAAACATAGATTCCTCTATGCCTCGTGCACTTTAAACAAAACAAGATTAAGGCCAATCTTCTCATAAACCATATAACTAACTGCTGATTCATATAAAGAAATTATTGATGTTTCAAATATTGAGGACAAAAATATTACATGCCAGTAACTGACTTCTTACTCAAACAAGTGCAAAAGAGAACACAGATCGAAAATCACAACTCCACACGTTTTTAATCCTATGAATTTTCCTCATAATCAATGAAACCATATAGAACACATACCTCTCACTTAGGGTTTCTAAGAACAATGATCACAGAATCGCCTCGGAGGAACATCTTGCTAATGAACCGATCTTTGTTAACTGGCTGAGCTTTCTTCTTACCTTTCCCAGTCTTTGGTACCTGAGCAAAAACACAGATTTACAAGTGGACCTTCAATAGTATTCGGTACTATAAAAGTATTGACAAAGTAGAGGAGTTCTGATGTGATGCATAGAACTAACCTCTGTCCACATCTCTCGAACATTTTCCAGCACCATGTTGCAATGCCGATCAAATGCTCTGACACGTCCCAGAAGCTTCTTGTTGTTCCTGCAGTTGATAAGCACCTGATCGGTGCGAAAGAGGAGTAATCAATCACCAATCACTTTATTAAAACCGTGCAAATAAAATTAACTAAACCAATACCCTCCAAGGGTCACAACCGATGTCTAAACAAATGAGAATAGAAACCTCCAAGGCCAGGAAAAGGGAACCACCCCTTGCTAACAATTTAAAGATGCATATGGCCCTCCATCAAAGTCTTCACCAACAAAACTATACTAACTTATATATGTATTACCTGGGTGTTGTTTTTAACACTCATCATCAGAACAGAAAGAGGCCCAGTGCTGAATTCCTCCTCTTCATTCTTGGCCTGTCGTGAACACGTCCAATTAAGCACTATCAATTTTATATGTGATAAGAGTAGGAACATAAAGGACACAGTAATATTGCTCGTAAAAAATGTCAAAAAAGTTAGCAGCTTAAAAGCCTATTTTTGGAAGGAAACTGGAGAATGATGTAGGTACAATGGTACAAAGCTACTTCCAACTTCCCTTCCCACTTTGTTAAATGAACAAGTTCCATTATGTTTAGTTCAGCTGGGTTTGGAAACGAGTCTAACGACTAATCATAAACGTTGGCCAGGCTACCAAACAATGCTGCAGCCATGTTATAACAGGTTAGGTCATATTTAACCTTTAACTTGAACCTAGCTCACGGCATGCCAGGTTACTTGATAAATCATTTAGAGAGAGAGAGAGAGACAGACAGGGAATTCGAAATATTGATGTGGGTAGACCTTACCCACCAATATAGGAAGCAATACAATTAGCGTCTTTCCTACAAAAAGACAATGTACCAAAAACTTGAAGTGAAAGTGGACAACTGGACAGCAACCACCAGACCGACCAGAAATAGTTGAAAGAACAACCCCAGCCTTAAAAGCAGAAAGGACAAAAAAAAAAAGAGCATAGAAAGAGGGCAATTATGCT
This sequence comes from Rhododendron ferrugineum, assembly GCA_025642025.1. Classification (NCBI taxonomy): domain Eukaryota; kingdom Viridiplantae; phylum Streptophyta; class Magnoliopsida; order Ericales; family Ericaceae; genus Rhododendron; species Rhododendron ferrugineum. The sequence goes on from JAOTQK010000001.1 coordinate 28,338,581, forward strand.
TGCGAGAGCAAAAAAATTAGAACCAAGTAACGATGCTTTTATGACAAAAAATTCAAGCACCTGGGGAAATAAAACTGATGAAATGCCTCAACTCCTTACAGTACCGGCAACCAGTAAGCAAAGGAAGACCTAAGAAGCACGGACACAGATACGGTATACGGACACGATACGACACGGATATGCTGACACGTAATTTCTCAAAAAATTAGGACACGGATACGTCGGGGACACGTCAAATGTGAAGTGTATTTATATTATAGAGTTATGTTATGAACTCATATAAACGTCGAAGACATTTTAATGTGTTGTTAGCATGTTCCAAGAGTGTTGGCAACATGTCCTAGAGTCTCCACAATGTGTTTAAGTAGAAGATATATAATAGAAACATTGAACAAGTATTTAGGCATGTCTAATACGTGTCCGGAGAGTGTCGTGTCGTGTCCGTGAACGACACATGTCGAACACAGATACGTGAGGCCGTTAGACGTGTTCCTGCTTCTTAGAGGAAGACAAATATAGTCTAATCACCCATATAAGCAAATGCTATTCTGATTTGTCATCCAATGACATAACGTCTTAAGTTTGCCTAAGCGATAGAAGACTTCATCGCATTAACAGTTAGACGGATTGATACCTAAATTGGTGCTACTTAAGTGGGGAAAAATAAATAGCAAGCATCAAGAAAAATCACGAAATTACTAATGAAAGAGCAGTTAAGAAAAGGACTTATATCTAAGTGGTGCACCTAAACTAATAGTAATAAGCAGGGTTACTTACTGGGGCATCTTCTTCCATTGGACGACTGCAAAAAATAAGCATAAAATCCAATTAGTATATAGGCAACTAGACCCAAGAAACAAAACATTATTTAAGAAAAATCAACTGCCCCTGATACACCATAGACAAACAATCAGTCAATCAATTAACATGGGACATAAAGCTTTGTCACAAATTAGGGCATCTAGAATGCCTAAGAATAATAGATAACGACACTTTTAAGATATAACAAACTATTCCTATTACAACACCACATTGCATGGATGATTTGTAATCGGCAACCCAAACCCATTGTTGGCACATGCTTGGTGGGTCATGTTCAACTAAACGTTAACATCTTTTTTTTTTGGGGGTAATACATGGTGCCCCGGGCCAGCGCACCTCGGATTAATTCCTAAGCCCCTCCCACATCCGTTTTATACGCTTACGCGGTGAGTGGCTCCCAAAGTTTCTGGCAAGGAGAATCAAACCTAGACTTTAGGAGGGCGCAAACCCTAAGTCCCAAGTCAAGACCACTTCCCTAACCCCTTGGGGTTGTTCAAGCCAGAAAGCAAAGATCCCGGTCCGGTAAGCGTAGACGTGTATTTTCAATCATAAAACCATAGCAATCGAGGTATATCGAAATAAAGAGGTTTGAACATACGGTACATACCTCATATTGAATTAAGAACGAAAAGCCAAAAACACCAATCAGTAAACCTGCCAGTAAAACAAAACAGAACAACGAAGGTTAGCCCACTGCCCACAATATAATTGCGCAAAAACCCTAGGAAACAAGAAGTTAGGGTTTATGAGTGATGGAAGTTGAAATTGATGTAAGGTTCCTACGCATTAGCGCAATTACAAAGGTACAACGAAAATCAACAGTAAAAATCAAGAAATCCTGCGACGGATTACTTACCGGGCGGGTTAGGGTTTCAAGTCCCGATTTCTTCAACTCTTGTTTACTTGCCGTGGCCGTCGGGAGGAATTTGAAAACGAAAAATCTCGAGGACTGATACTGAAACAGTGAAACGTTTAGGGTAAAAAACACTTTACCCCCTTATAGGGTAGTATTTTACCTTTTCGTCCCCAAACTTATAACATGTTTTGTTTGGCACCGAAACTTTTGAGTATTTTCTGATTGGCACCAATTGCTAACTCGCGCCACTTGCACTCCAGCCCTTACCAATTTTTAACCCATATATTTGGATGGAAGTTTGGGTCAAAATCTTCATTTTGGTATGCCTTCTCTAATGTAGCAATGACTGGTTTTCTAATAGGACAGTTTGTGATGTTCATATTGATCTATGATGGGCCACTACATCAAGTATTAGATCAACCTCATAATCTAATTATGCTCCATTTTTTTAAAAAACCTAAATCAAATGCTTTTTATGTTTTCCCAAAAATATGGGTCATAATGATATATTTGTAGATAATAAGAAAAGAGTTGTTGAGAAAAATAGGCAGAAATTTGGGTTTCCCTTCATTTGGGTAAGAAAAATAGTAAAACTTAAAATGGATAGCCAAAAGGGGGAATGACATTGGAGATAGAATATTTAGTGTTTTTACTCAAATTTTGAGTTTGGATAGAAAAAAAGGGTAACGATGGCCTTTATTTAGTGGCCACTATTCATATCAAGGAAGTAGAACAGATGCTATGAAGGCTATTATTGCCTTTGACTATGGGAAATACTCCCGTTGAATATCAGGTTAGTGACATTATCCATAACTAGAGGCCGGGCACACGCGATGCGTATGCAAGTCGATTTTTCACAAATGAAAATTTGATCAAATAATAAGTGGGAAGCATTTTTACAAAAATGTTGTGAAAATCCGACTTATACACGCATCGCGTGTGCCCCGGCCTCTAGTCTATTCTAATAAGCACGCGATGCATCTGCAAGTTGGATTTGTCAAAATTTGCACAATAGCTTCCCGTTTGATATTTGATCGAATTTGCACAAATTTTGACAAAATCTGATTTGCACATGCATCGCAAGTCGAAAAATAAAGTTAATTTTAGCATGATAAGCATGTGCAAGTCGAAAAATAATCCGGAAAAAATCATACTATATACTTCAACCTCCCTCATCGGTTCTTGGTCTCTTCTTTTCTAACAATCTGGAGTGATTTACCTTTATATCCCTTCGACTTATGTGAAAAGTTCAACTTAGTCCTTCAAGTTTCAATTTCACCCAACT
>JAOTQK010000001.1:28342767-28353879 GCA_025642025.1 Rhododendron ferrugineum
TGGGACCCGAAATGGGGCTAAACGCGTTTGTCTCTGCGTGGTTCTCTGCGAATTGTCTCTGCGGAAAGCTTTTTCGTTAATTAACTACTAGCGCTACCTAGGCGGGGAAAAACAACATCATCAGTACCACAAAACGAAACCAAACCCTACTCACCTAGCTATCACCCTAATTTCTAGGGGTATACCTCTCTGAATTTAGAAACTTCAACCACCACTACACTACCACCCAGCCCTACCACAAATATCATCATGATCTCTGCACAAAAACAAATGCATATTTGTGGATAAGTACATTCTTTGACTTTTTGAGGAGGAAGTGAACCTTTCAAGGTGATGTTCGATACGCTGTTGAGTTATTTTTGGTGATTTTTGTGGCCATAATAGAAAAACGAGTAAACTGAAGAATTCGAGTTTTTAAACAAGCCAAACAGAGCCTAAACATAGGTGCTGCACTGCTGCTCATATCTCATCCATGGGCCTCGCACTTGATTAATTCAAAACACCAAACGAGAGTAACTTCTTTTCATTTCCCTTCCCGCTCATAATTTACTCCACAATCAGAAGACAAACCATCTCCACACACACAAGCTACATGGAAGAATGGTGGTGCATCCGGCGCCCCTTCCACCCACAGAAATAGTTGCTTCGCTTATGCTTCTGTCGCTTATCCCTTGTCTCGGATGATGACAATGGCACAAAGTTTCGAATGGCAGGGCCAGGAAGGCGAATTGGTTGAGCAGAAATCACTCTGTCAGCGACGCCACATCGCTTGTCAAGCCAAGCAATAATGTCGGAGAAGACGATCTCAATGTTGTCGTCTGGTTCGCCTGAGGTCAAGCCGTGCCACATTCCTGGGTACAGTTTTATGGTCTTGTCCTCGCTGCCCGCTCTTTCATACAGTGCCTTGCTCACTTCTGGATCTGTTACTATATCTGCCTCTCCGTGCAACACGAAGAATGGTAGCGTCACCTGCAGGGCAAACAGAAAACACACAAGCCAAACTATCACCTGTTAGAATCATCTAAACTCTCATGTCAAGAACGCTGAGACAAGTTAAATTGCGCTTTTCTTTTTCTTGATCTGAAGGTAACAACGTGCCAAAGATCATACTATGAGGGTTTTATTTGTAGTTCTGTAGTGAACTTTAATATGTGCCACTAAATATGTCCTACACATAACACAGCCATATCCGGTTCTGTTAAATGATAGAAGGGGATAATGATAATGATAATGATAATGTAATAACATTGCGGATATTAATTTCCTGCGAATATATGGTGATAGAAACTGAGTCGCATACTTATACAATTGGACATAGAAAGATTGTAAAGTGAAATTAAATTACAAACCTCGCCTAAACTGTCCTCTAGGTTCATACTAGTTCTGAGCATTTCCAGCGCTGTTTTCAGCCTCGGCTTGTCTTGGTATATCAACCTGTTGTTACGAATCTGCACATGAATATAACATATAAACATACAGACACCAAGACTGTTAAATAAATGAGGTTACTAGCTACTAACAGTCTACCTCCTGTCTCCCAAAAATTTAACGAACTCATTTGTAAAATGATAATCGCACCTCTTCTCGCTTAACAGGGTCCTTGAAGGCTGCATCAATCACGTCCTTTGTGGGGACTATCTTCCATTTAGGTATGACCTCTTCTATCTTGGTGAGTATATTCACAACCACCGGGTGTGGTTTCACCTTCTCTGATATCTGGAACAAAATAGAAACACAGCAACCATCATAATAACTTCTTCGACATTACTTACCACACGATTCTCACCAGATACATTGACTAACGATGAAAACATAAGACCTATCCTAAAGCACTCCATTACCTTACACATGGGCGCAACGAGAACAGCACCGTGCCAAAAAGCAGGGTCCTTTTTGTGTATTAGTAGAGCCACTGCTCCTCCCATTGACTCTCCATACATGAACCTTTTCTTATCCCTATACTCTTCCTTCCCTGATATATCCATTGAAAACAACTTTAGTGATTGTTTATTGTACAAATCAACCAAACTACATATTGAAAAAGTAATAAGAATCAGGGGTGTTAAGCTTTTTAACATGCTGGCATTGAGCTATTTTTCCGCAGGACCTCCCCTCCAGTATCGTCACCGCAATAGAGTTTAACCACCAAATTCGGAGGATGGTGTGGTTCCTCTACGCCTAGGCACCCTAAAAGTTTACTTACGTCCTGCCAATTTTTTGTTAATATACTTCCTTCGTCCCAATTTGTTTGTCCAATTGTCGAAATTCGTGTCTTTCAAAAATATACTTATATCTTACATTTTATAATGTTTTTTTTATGATTTTGTATAATAAAACTAATTGAGATCTATCAAACAAGATCCATATTGCATATTAAAAATATTAAATTATAGACAATTCTTTGAGAGGTCAAACGCTCTCAAAAAGTCAAAAAGGAGACAAACAAACCGGGACGGAGGAAGTAGTTAATTTTCTTTTTTGTCTGAACAGTAATCTCCAATATGGTTGAAAGTGGGGTTCCTTCTGGAATTTATGGCGCACCAACTGTACATACTAAATCTGTCATAGACATGACTAAAAAGGGAAGAGGTAGATGCTTACCACAGACCGATTTAAAGAAGTTGCTGCAGTCATTGATGATATTGTCAAACTTCTGAATGTAACAACGTGAACCCTTGGATCGCCCGTGCCCTTCATAATCTATGCCGATCACAGCGTACCCGTAGCTAGCCAACCTGGTCCCACATCCTAAAATGAAGAAAAAGTGCATTACTCAATTCACCTGTTTAACAAAGTATAAGTAGGACCAGTAGTGAGTACTTGTCCTCCTAACCAAGCAACTACTAATAGTTTGGCTACCTAAATGACCAATGGACCAACCAAAATGTTGAAAATGACCAGAATTAGGTACTCTTGAAAAAGAATCAATGGGGTTAGTATAGAAATCTCTTTCTCGATCTCATAAAATGGTTCTCTTGCATAGAGGGTAAAATTTGATTTGCATAATCAGGGATGGTAATGGTCAATATAAAATAAATATAACCCTGCTTCTAAAAGTACAATAACATGCACTATTAGTAGTCGAAGCGCATAGAGGAATAAAGAAAATGACGGATTACTAGCACCATCATTCCTAATTACGAAAATAATCAACAAAAAATAGCGATTCATGGTATTTACTCCAACAAATACAGATAAAAAACACAAGGCTCAAAAGTCAAAAGACATTAGCGAGTAATTAAAATGGATTTATTGCATGGTGAAAGTACCTAACTGTCTCATGACCAGCCAGAAGAAATTAAAATGGATTTATTGCATGGTGAAAGTTCTAGACTAGCTTCTACTCTTCTTTCTGGTACCATTTTAAGCAGTAAAAAGGTGTCCTGAACGTCCTGGTCCCATCAATGTAATGACTTTTGAAAAGAAACAAAGTACAAACAGAAGGAGATGATCCAACTGTCAAGGACTCAAGGCCCATATTGAAGAGCCTCCCACCATCCAATACACCAGAACGGACACACAGAGAGAGAAAGATAAGAAAAAATATTTCTTTGTCTCCTGGTTGTTTGTTTGTGAGGTCTCACCCACAGGGTATGGGTACACTGCACAAACAATAAGCTTTTTTTATCTCATTACTATCTGGTAGGCTACACGGCACAAATTATTTTTGGTTTTTGTTTTTTTACAATCGGATGTCCGAACCAGCTTACGTGCACCTCAATTAATTCTGGGGTTCTAAAATTAATGACCAAGCAAGGCAAGTTTCCAGTGACCTCAAAGTTTGGAATGTTTGACTTCCGTAGAATTGGAACAAGATGACCACATGAAATACAATCACTTATTTCTTTCTCATGCCTAGTTCGCCAAACCCCTTACCCGTTATATTGGGGACTATATTTGTTGGATAACCAATTTCACCAACTACGAGATATGCAATATGTCAAAGTACGTACGTGGTTTGATAATCCCTCTTATTAATACAGTTGGAAGTACTGTAATATGACAATCCCTAGCTAGAAAGTACCGATCATCTTACAAGATTACATTCTAATCATGAAAATGACTTGGGTTATGGAAGAAAAAGCAAGAAGTCAATAAAAGGTGAGCAGAAAAAAGTGCAATGGAAAGAAAAGTGGTTGGCTCCTGTCGAAAAATTTCCAACCCAGACAAACAACATGCAAAAATTTTGGATTTTTAAGTGGGATGATTTTTTTTTCCTTTTTTTGTGGGGCAATTTACTGTTGGAATTTAGAATGACAATTTGCCAATCAACGACAACGAACCACTGAATCAGTAATTCAGAAAGAAAAAAAGAGAGATACAGTACACTGAAGAACACAGATGGACAAACACAAGACTCAAAATAATATCTGTAATTCGATGATCCTCGATCTTCATTTATATCAATAACAGCGATCTTCTTCTTAAAAAAAGGAAAAAGAGAAAAAGAGAACTGAATCGGTAGAAAAGCATGTGCAGACCAGAATCAGGTAATCCCAAGCACTTCACAGTTTACAGCTGAAATCAAAATTGGGAAAGAAAAAAAAGAACCAGTTGAAGGGCATTAATTACCTCTCATGAAATCGCTGCATTCCATTCCATACCCTGCAAGTTCATTAAAACTATTAACAATGACACACCCACAAACACACACACACACACAGAGAGAGAGAGAGAGAGAGAGAGAGACCATGGCAAAGGAAAACAAGGGCCTTTGGAGAAAGAAGGGGCAACCATTTGCAAGTAAAGAGCTGCACTCCCCTGGAATTCGCTATATACTCCTAGTGCCATCCAACAAGCACAATAATTACAGATAAAACATGCCCATTAACAAAACAATTCCGTTGCAAAACAGTGAAAACACCCAAAAACAGAAATTTTGAAGAGAGAGAGAGATAGAGAGAGAAAGACCCACCTCCTGATACTCAACCTCCATCTTATGCGATACAGTAAAAAGAACACAAAACTAAGCAATAACAGTTACGACGCCCATAAGCTCATTGTGCAATGGCTAGATCTGTAATGGGAAAACGTCCTGAAACGCTGAGGATAAGACAGAAAGGAAAAGCCACCCTACGTCGAAAGAGTCAGAAGTCTTTTTTTTTTTCTAAAAATAGGATTTTATCGGATTGGGAAGCGTAGAGAGAGAAAGAGGAGGAGGAGGAGAGGATGTGATTTCGAATTGATTTGGTTCAGTTTGGTTGACATTGAATGTTGGAACATATAAGCCTCCAAAAGTTTGTGAGGTTACGTGCACATGAGACCCATCCCGCCCTGAGATTCCAGAAACAGAGTTTTTTTTTCCCGGTCAAACAGAAATTCAGAAACAGAGTTAATGTCGCATAAATACCCATTAATATGAGAGAGAGAGAGAGAGAGAGAGAGAGAGAGAGAGAGAGAGGTGTGCATGTGATTTGTATATTTGCCGCTGGCTATGGAGAATGTACTATGTAATCCCCGCTGGCCACTCCTGTGGGCGGTTCGACGTCGTCTCTCCGCTCTCACTTATTAATGCCTTGTTTAGATGGTGTTTTAAAAATTTTTGAGAGAAAAATGAGAATAATTATTGGAAAGAATAGAAAGAAATAAGGGTAATGATTGAAAATAAAAATAACGAGTATTTATGGAGTTGTATTTTTTTTTCAAAAGGTCATCCAAACAAGACATAAGTTACGTGGAAAAATCATCCTTCCTCTATGTTGACACGTGTCAGATTTTGTGAACCGCGGCCCCGCGGGTAACGTGTACGGGAGGAGTTCCTTTCACACTCTAATTTTTTTTTGGTCCCCCTCTTTCGGTCCTTTGTTGTATACTTGTAGTAACTGTTTAGTCCTATCGCTGTAACTTGTATCTAAGAGGAGAGAGAGTGTTTTAATCTGGACTGTCCAACACATTTTTGGACAGCTCGGATGTGAGTGTTCGGTACTACGTTAGTCGGGTGATATGGTACCCACTCGGCACCCAAAAATTTCTTGTTGCTCAGGGAAAAAACCCGGTTTGAATTGAACCAGCATAGTGATTCCCGATTAATTGGAAAACCCACTCGATTAGAATATTTGAATTTAAGTCATAGCTGACCTGTCCGAAAAAGAAATACTCTTGATCTGTGACCATGTCGAGGGCTCCATCACCAAAATGCAAGTTAAATCGAAAACCCTTCCCCAAGCAAAGCCCTTGACCGAAATGCAAGTCAAATCGGAACTCTTCCCCAAGCATCAGGCCCCAAGTAGTATCGAACTCGAGACAGATGGAAAGGAGCAACCTTTTGTTCGTTGCTCCAACTAACTACTTGGACTACCGAGGTGCTCCTTTTCATACTATAGTTGCCATGGAGTGATTGTATCCCAGTATATATTTTATAACTTAGGTGTGCGGGTTAGCGCGCATTTCGATTAGTTTTGAAGAATAATACCTCTGCCCATTTGCGGGGGTCTTTATTAAAACTAGAAAAAAATTCAAAAAAGCACCTAAACTTTCAAGAACTTTACAAAAAAACCCCTGAACTTTAACTAATAACAAAAAAACACCTGAACTTATTATTCCGTTAACAATTAGGTCACTGCCGTCCAATTCTGCTAATTTGTAACGGATGGAGCTAATGGAACTCCTTTTTCTTAAACTTTTTACTTCCAAAAATTACCTTTAACTCTTTTTTTAATAATAGTAAATAAATATGCAACAAACCTTTTTCCCTTACTATTTATCAAAAATTAATTTAACTCCATTTTTTATTTTTTACAAAAAAAAAAAAATTTAAGCCTCCCTTTTTTTTACTTTCAAATTTTACTTTTTCCTCTCTCTCTCTCTCCCTCTTCTTTTTTTTTTTTAAAAAAAAAATTCGACCGCACACCACCAATTAACCCCACAACCAACCGCCAAAGCCTTAGACCCAATTTCAGAAAATTAAAATTACTTTAATTTTTTTTTTAACTTTTTACTTTTAAAAATTAACTTTTAACTCTTTTTTAGTAATAAATAAATATGCAATAAAGTTCTTTTTTCAGATTTTCCCTATGTCCAAACCTTAAATCAGAGAGAGAGAGAGAGAGAGAGAGAGAGAGAGAGAGAGAGAGAGAGAGAGAGAGAGAGAGTGAGTGGTGGTGTGGGACCGAATTTCTAAAAACAAAAATAAGGGAGAGAAAGAGGGGGAAAAGTAAAATTTGAAAGTTAAAAAAAAGAGAATTAAAGTTATTTTTGTAAATAGTAAAAAAATAAGCTTAAAGTAATTTTTGATAAATAGTAAGAAAAAAAAAACTTTATTACATATTTATTTACTACTAAAATAAAATAAAGAGTTAAAAGTAATTTTTAAAAGTAAAAAGTAAAAAAAGAAGAAGAAAAAGAAAAGTTAACACATTCCGTTAGCTTCATCTATTACATAAATGGACCTAAGAAAGGTCACAGATGAATCAAAAAGACTGTTCATTACAATTAAGAGAGGATCTCATTCAAATGTAAAATACTAATCACGCCCAGTAGAAACAGACGAAGGCTATCTATAGTTTATAGAATGAGTAAGATTTGGGCAAAACCTAGACCATCCCATTATTTTTCATTCTCCGGGGGTTAGGACATTTGATTATGTAATTATTGTAGAGGTTTTGGGGCACCATGTGACGCTCCATGATTATTAGTGATCATAACGTAATCAAGAGAATTATGGTGCCCAAGACCACCTCGGAATACCGTCAAATGATTTCACAACACTCTTCCATGGGTGTTTTGATAAAATGTAATCTATGGCTGTTATAATTGGATTATGGTGCCCTAAAACGTAATCTCCCTGAGATTACTGTAACTTGACGTAAGTTTTGAGCATATCAACCTCAAGGAGTTTGGCGAAGTGGATATGAGAAAACAACAAAGTTTTTGTAATTTATGAGTCGCATGTTCGAATCTCACAGAAGCCAAACAATCGAAACCTTAGGGCCACTGGAGAATTTGTCCGGTCATTACTTTCAGGATCCGAAATCATTTGATGTGCGTGCATATTGGCTAAAAAAAAGAAGTTTTGAGCATATCCCGAAAGTCTAAAGAGTGAGCTTGACAGAAACGAATTGTACTTCAGCACAGATATGATCCATCTATAATTGGTCACCAATCTGAATCAATGATGAGTGCCTCTAAGAACCATCTGAATCAATACTTGTTTATCACGTATTTCTAGGTGGTTGATGTGTGAAACTCTGTAAACCCACATGCTTGGTCTATATATTCTACATAAGCAAACAAAAATAAGCCAATTTTTTCTGAAAAGTTTAAGGGAGAAAGGGGAGTGCAGATTTATTTTTCCCAGTCATTTCCAAAGAGGACCAATTTTATTGAGATGAGAAGGCACTAAACTCCAAAAAGGATATCACATCCTCCTAGAATATTCATACAGAATTTTCCACCAATGAGGCAAAGTGGCAGTGGTATTCCACTACAGTATCCCCACCAAAGTTGAAGGAAAATGACTTTCACATTCCCTTTCTTGGTTATGACACTCATTTTAATTTTTTGTCTTTCAATAGAAAAAATGCACATAAAAGGTTCACTAAAAGACAAAAAATGAAGGATCATACTAAAAAAAAAGAGTGCGAAAATCATTTCTCAAGTTAAATTGAATGTGATGGACTAGCCGAATGGGGAAAAAGCACAAAAAGATAATGCATCATGGCGAGTTTTTATTTATTTTTTCTATAAAACCTCGGGGTGTTTGGACAAGCTTACGCATATCCTAAAGCCGGTAATCTCAACCCATATTTTTTAACCCGCCCTAACTCGCCCACTTATAACCCAACCCAATCCGTCCATATTGTATAATGGGTTGATATGGGTTGAACCCATATCAACCCATATTTACACGGGTTTAGGTGGGTTGAAAATGGGGAGACTTAAAAATTCGTTCTTATTACCCTCTTCACTTATGAATTCATCCTATCATTTTCAGCAACTTATGATTTCATCCTTCTCATACTTTTAATACCGCTATTGCCCTTTGAGTGTTGTTAATTGTATATATGTATATATCTTAAACCATATATATAGACTTGATTTTAAACCATATATGTAATACAAGCTTTTCGATTTCATGGTAAATTATTTGTAAAATTTACCATGAAATATGTCTGTATGTTCCTATCATTTCATGGTTAATTATTTGGACCGTTTACCATGAAACTAGTCTGGTGAAATCTATTAGGCCGCTGCGCGAACCAATTCATATAAAGATAGTTTGGGATGTACAAATACTTATGTTTGCATCCCAAAATTCTTGTCTATATAGGACAAGAATTTTAGGATGTAAACATAAGTACATCATAAGTATTTAGGATGTAAACATAAGTATTTTAGCCAAGAATTTTAGGATGTCAACATAAGTATTTAATCAAGTAATGTCATGGTAATTTAACCATATAAAGTCATGGTAATTTTACCATGCATGTAATGGTTTGAGGATGTCATATTATATATATATTTTTATGGTAATTTAGCCATGTTCCGTTGGCCAACTCGAAGAATGAAGAAAAAATGCAAAGATATGGTCAACTTATCATGTTATATTCCTAAAAATAGTGAAAAGGGTAAGAAAGGTAATTCACACAATAAAAAGATGAAAATATAAGCATGAAAAAATGGCGGAATGAATTCTTACATTGCATAGATTAAGAGGATGAATATTTAAATATTTATTGAAAGGGAGTTTAATATGGGTTGGAATTAAAAAATCTAAACTAATCCAACTCACTGCTTGAGAGTTCTAGAACTATAATATGAAGGGAAGAATTCGGGGAGGTCGTGACTCGTGAGATTTCTACCAACTGGAACTAGCAGACATAACATAAAAAGTCGATAAATTTAGAAAAAAAATTAATACGAAACAACTTCCAAACAATTTTACTATCATATTTACGTCGATTTTTTGCTAAATGAAAAACCTAAGAAAACTGACCGGGCAGACCTTCTGTGCGTACAATTTTACTACCATTTCAATACTTTTTGCTACCGCTCTAAAAACGTACACATAGAAATTGAGCGTGAAAGTTCCATTAAAATTGAATTATTAATTCGAAGGTCCGACTCCTACGAAAAGTTGTACAATTTTTGGATTGAAAAATAAAGTACTTTCGAGTATCATTTTTAAAGTTTCTTTACAATAAATTAAAGTACTTCATGAGCTCTTTAATATGGTGCAAAGAAATTCAAAAAATTATGCCCAAACATCTTTTATTTTTTAATCTCAAAATTGTTGGTCTTTCCGTAAGGGTCCAGCAAATTGGGATGGAGGGACTAATACTCTGTTTTGGTTGTAGAAATACAAGACGAAAATAAGTGAACTTATGAGCGCCATAATGATTTTTTTGTCTTTATTCAAATTTCTTTTCATATTTCTAATTTTGCTTCAAATTTTTGTAACTTATTGATTCGTCTCGTCGAGAGAAATCGAAAAAGTAAAATTTTTTGATCGAAACTCAGAAATTTTTTAAGAAAAAGATTATTTTTCTACTTATTTTGTCTTTATTCAAAAAATCATGAGTTTTTACTTTTTCGATTCCTCTTGTTGAGAAGAATCAATAAACTACAAAAGTTTGACGCAAAATAAACAAATACAAAAAAAATTAAAAAAAAAAAAAAGTCACTCTCTTTGAATAGAACCAATAATCCACAAAAAGGGAGAAAAGGAAGTAAAACGGGTCAGGTCCAGTGGGTTTGGACTATAATTTTTTAATTTTTCGATTCCTCTCTTTGAATAGAACCAATAATACAAAAAAAAAATTTGACGTGGAACGTACAAATACAAAAAAAAAAAAAAAATAGCTTGTGTAGCGGAAAGACAGTGGAGAAGGAAAGGAAAAGAAGGAAGGGAAAAAAGGGGGAGAGAGAGAGAGAAGAGGGAGGGGGGGAAAGGGAAGGAAAAAAAAAAAAAACCCGGGTCGGGTGGGTTTGGGTTTGGCTTGACCCATATCCAACCCGACGCATTTTAACCCATTCGCTATTTGACCCATATTTGACCCGCAACCCGTTTCAACCCATCCAGACCCGCCCATTTGCCACCTCTAGCATATCCTAATTCATTCCTAAAGAACCGATTCTACAATCCACTAGTTGAAGACTTTTTAAAGCCAATGC
>JAOTQK010000001.1:28357211-28368299 GCA_025642025.1 Rhododendron ferrugineum
CTACATAAGCTAAAATACTAATCAGTAATCACAACTCACAAGAACAATCATAAGTCACACAACTGAACAATCGAGAACATTTCGTGTACTACTAAACTAATTTAAAGATTTCCTTTCAATTACCACACATAGAGCCGAATCTTCCAGCTGAATTCGCCTGCAAAATGTGTCGAAAAGCATTACTGGAGAATTCATGCAGTAACATCAAAACAAGCCCACTAAATAGGGGGAAATAAATTACCACGTAGGAAGCACGAGCAATACCAGTAAGGCCTGCACTTGAAAAGACAAACAGCACAAGAAACAGCTTAAAATGGATCATTGCTCAAATTCTTTAGAAACAACCTAAACTATAGAGCACACATTTGTACATGAAACAATCGATTAGGGTTCAATTTTTTTACCTCGCTTGTTAGCATCGTAGGGGCCCACACACAGTCCCCAGATTACACCGGCCTGAAACATTAGTCATTCTTCTGACATTCTACAATTGAAGGCAAAACAAAAATGGAACTGAAAAAGTTTAGGGTTTTACCGTTCCGACGCGTAGAACGGAATCGACGGCGAGAGAAGAGCAGGGGACCTCGCCGTCCATCTTTCTCTCCCTTCATTCCTTCTCTCTCATCATCATAGGGAAGATGATCGAAAGTTTGGGAGGATACTCGGAAGTACGAAAACTAGTGTGAAGATTCAGTATAAGTAGTGTGGGCTGGCCCGTCCTGATTTGGGCTTTAAGACAGTCTTGTCAACACCGAGTTTTAGCCCAATGTACGCGTGATGGAGCTAAATGGAACTCTAGTTTTGGCATTGTTTGGATTGAGGGATGTGGTCCTGGGCTGTTAAACGAACCAAGCTACTCTGGTTTGAGCTCGTGTTCGTTCGATAAAAATTTGTTTAAGATTGGTTTGCCATATAATCAAACCAAGCTTGAATATTCTTTTTGAAGCTCGTAAAATTCAAGCCAAACTTGAACAAGCTACTACTCGTCTCGTTCGGCTTATTATGTACATATACAAAAATTCAAACTACTCGAGATCGGCTCGTGTTTGGCTTGATTATAACTCGTTTGAGATCAGCTCGTATTATAAACAAGCTAAGCAATGCCAAAACTATCTGCTTGGCTCGTTTATCACCCCTAAATGTGAAGGGGAAGTGAGATATTTGGAGGTGATTTTTCCTGTTAGGTCATTTTAGAAGGAAAAAATAAAAATGATGGGGTGTAGAGGGAAATGGAAGAGTGAATTAGTCAAGTGAAACATTAGCAAACTCATAGTTTAATAGGAGTATTAGATTTAACACTTCCACCAGATTAAGTTAGCATATAGTATTTGACTTAAGATACGATATCAAAATTGTGTAACAATATTGCAGTCGACTTGATTTAATTTGTAGTCGTGAAAAATAAATGATGGACACCACCGGCGTTGATAGCGGAAGAGAAAATTGTGATATGAAATACTTGACCATAGCACCGGAGCAATAAAAATAGGATGTGGAAATACCGGGGGTTCTGTAGTGTACATTTGGACCGTCCATTTTTGCAATCGATGGTTCAGAAACTCTGACTAGCGAATCTGAGTATTGATCGTAGAAACGGACGGTCCAAATACGCACTACAGGACCCCATTCCAGTGGAAATAGATATCCATTCCCTCCCCTCGTCTTTTTCTCTTTCGAAGACTTGACCTTTGTGGAAATAGACATCCCTTAATTCCCTCCTCTCTAGTCTTTTTCTCTTTCATAGACTCCACCTTGCCTTATCATTTCATACAAGTCATCCACCAACCAACCGATTATATATATGACCCTTCTCCTCTTTGTCTTTTCTATTCCACCATTTATAAAATCATGTATCATGCATAGAAATTTAATGTTAAAATTTGTAAAATGGGCAATACGTTGTAGTTACGAGTAAAATTAATGTACTTAAAAGGATATGTAAAAAATTGTAGTATCAAATATATATAACATACATTTGGAAAACAGAGGAGGCGGGCAAAGCCCGACCAACCCTAGTTTGGTCTACCCCGTTTGGCCGTCTTGTAAAGTAAAATTATTTTCCCTAAACATAATCAAATAATTTGGTGATAATGAAAAGAGTACGTGCAAAAGAAATTTGAGTAATCTACCTTGTTATTAAATAAATTATGCATTTATCCTGGTCATTTATTTGGTAATTTGAACATCAATAATATACTTATATGTATTTCATGACGTGTCATAAAAACAATTAGAGATTTTTTAAAAAGTCAGAATTTTTTTTGGCTTTTTCCAAAGAAATTTGAGTTTCAATAATAACTTTAATTTTACTACTTTTTTTAGTTCCTCTCGTTGAGACGAATTTAACGCAAAACTAACAAACGCGAAACTCACCCTAAAATAATTTGAAATGAAGACCAAACTCAATTTATTCCAATTTTTAAATATGAGTTTTCTAAAAGTTATAGTATCATGAATACTTTGAAAGTGTATGAGATATACTCATACAAACAAAGAAAGAGCATAAAAAATTGTGGTGGAGCCGGCTGCTATATATCTCCAGCTAGCCCTGTGGATAGCAGCTAGCATCGATCCAATTAACGCTTAGGTGTAAAAGTCTAAAACAAGTGGATTACGTGTAGTATCATTCTACGAACTGACACCACCAACTTGTACATGTTGGGATGACTTTAAATATAGACCAGAGTTGACTCCCAAATACTGTATATATTAACAAGCTAGTTTCACTCCTAGGCAGCTAGAAGAGATCGATCAGTTGCTTAATTCCCAGATTTGATCTGATTTTGCACCCTTCTGATCTCTCACCCATGGAGAGCTTAGTTTTCCTTTTCGGTTTGCTCGGTAGTACTACTACTTATAACTTTCAATCCAATAGTATATATATTTTTTTTAATTTGGTTGAACAAAATATATGTTCGTATTGTCGATCGAGTGAATCTGTATCTCATTTTTGCAGCTATATGTATTTGTTTCAGGCAACATTACCACCGGACTAGTCTATCTTTCTCCCGCGTAAGTCATTAAACTCACTCGTCGTTGTCTATCGGTACCAAACTTAATGTCCATATTAATTAAAGAAGTTGGGAATACATGTGGATTTTGCGGGGGGTTTTTTTCTAATTTTCTTCAGGAAAACGTTTTGGGAAATAGTGATGCGAAGAACAACAGGGGATTATGAGAGCATACCATACATATGCAAGCTGGTGAATGCGTATATGTGGGTTTACTATGGAGTACTCAAGCCTGATAGTGTGCTGGTGGCCACCGTTAATGGTTTTGGTGGTGTTGCCGAGGTAGCTTATATCATCATTTTCCTATTGTTTGCACCTCCGAGGATGAAGGTATGTATATACTATGATTTACGTACGTGCGCCTTCAATCATTCTAGCTAGCACCTTAAAAGAAACACAAACCGCATTCAAAAACACACTCGCATTCACTGTAGAACCCAAACACAATGCAGGTGTGCATGCACATGAGTGTGTTTGTTCACTTGTTTATAGGGTTATCATTTGTTTTTTTTAACTCTTTAGACTTTGGATTCAATGAATATATTGTACCAAATGGCATGGAGTCTGTAACTTACGTGCTCCATTTGGACAACGACAATGCTAGAACCACTCCAAAACATACACTCACAAAGAACAAGGTCCTCGACCAGTGTAGTATGAGTGGGACCTTGGAATTCGTGAGTGTATGTTTTGGGCTAATTTAAGTCTTTTCCTTTGAACAATTCCAATTGTACGTTCTTTCTATCTATTTGGCATGTTAGTTGATATAAAATTGGATATGCGTTATTTTTAGGAAAATAATTTTTACACTCTCCATTTACTAATGACACTCTCTTATTCTTTTAATTGTGGGAATTTACTTAACTGTTCATTAATATTGCAATAATCTCTTACAAAATGCATGAACTGTTATTTAAATTCACATTAATAGACACAAAAAGTGGAATGTCATTGGTAATAAAAGAAGTCTGAATTTTTTTTTCCCTTAATTTTATCTTGAAAAATATGAAATTCAATCAAATGAAGTTGAACAAATATTTGTGTCTGTACATCAAGATCTACGAAAGAAAACTCGAACATCTGAGCCTATGATTTGATGGATATGGATCCCCTAATTTTCGTTTTTTGCTTAACATAAACATGTGCATTATTGTCGTGTCTTCAAACAGAAAGTCATATACCGTTGACAACAACAAGTCAACAATAAATACTACAGTACCTCTCTAGTCAGAAAATGTTTGTCAGGATTGTCCGGCCCATGTGCTCTCCAGTCTCCCCACCATATGCGCCCCTCTTTCACCTTCACCGTTCGGAAAAAAAATCAGAGATAGCTTGGGTTAAGGGCCGTTCCACATTTTTAAAAAAAAGAACTTTTTGAAAAAGAAGTTAATTTTAAGGTCAAAAATTATGTATTTACGCAAATAATTTTTCTACCAATATGGATCTTGTTTGATAGATCTCATTGAGATCTTTTAAACAGTGCAAAAAAATTAAAAATTTATTTTTCATTTTTGTTATATTTGAGTTTAAAATTACCTTCTTTTTAAAAAAGAAGGTTTTGAGAGAAAGCGGAACGAGGCCTTAGTCCGGTGACTCCGGTTGTTTGATGAATTTGCTCTCTGCACAATTAATCAGAGTTTAATTATTCTTTAGAACATGTGCGCCACAGAAAAGTAATTTACTTTGAATTCTCTAGTCCTTACGTGGATGACCTACTTTGATCAGAATGTAGAGGGAATTAATTAGTTGAGATGTGCGTAAAGTGACCCGAACACCCCTAACCGTCTAAAAACATGTGCTCATTTGGTAGACGTAAGTAATAGGCTACATAATTTTAACAGTAGTACAGTACTCGTCTTTCCTTGAACTGGCATTTTAATTTCCAAACAGTGTACGAATCAAATCTATCTTAATTATTGCCTAATGATAGCTGGAAAATGCTATACAAAACATCTCACTTGGCTGTTGTTAAGATTTAAAAACTGCATTGAAAAATGTAAAAAATGTATTAGAAGGATCCTGCTAACTTTTGGCTAGTAGGTGTAGGATAATAACAAATAAGTTTGGATTTCAATGCAAATAATTCGTAGGGCGCCCTACGAATTATGAAAAATGCCTTATCGATATCGGATTGAGCTAATTTTTTGCATGAACTATAAATAAAAACATTTTAGGAATAACGAGCAGTTTTTCTCATCTTTGAGGAACCCGAAATGTACCCCCAAATTATTAATTCATTGATCGAAGTTAACCACCCAAAGCTCCTAAACGGTGCCGTTTTATTGTGGGGCAGCACCTCTGCAGACCCAAAGGGCCAGCAGGGTCCCCAAGTCCAAAGCCATGTGGCCCAAGATGCAAAGGCCCGTCTGATCCAATCATTAACAGCACTTTGTAGTGTGATATATTGTGGGCTCACCTTTAATTTAATGGAGAAGAGTAAAAGTGAGTTAGGATTCGTATTTCGTACAGACTACGATCCTATCACCATGGACGGGCCGACCAACCATTAGGCCATTTATGCCTTTCCTGAAGGCCCAAAAACACCCTGGTGAGGCAGTGGTCAGTGAACCATAAAGTTCTGAGAAAATGTTTTGTACGTTTTATATTCATTGTTAATGTAACTCAGAAATTTTCTCTTGAAATCGTACGAGTGATTCCCGTTAGCAAAGCACGTCGCTACGACAATAATGAATGAACTTCTGATAGTGCTCATATAGTTACTTTTGGATCATATAGTACTGATAAGATACTATAATTGTTGATCTTGTAGGCTAGGACTGCCATAATGTTTGGCATATCGGATGTGGCATTTCCAGCAGCAGTAGTGTTGGTTACTCAGCTGATGTTGGATACAGAGCAGCAAATTGAAGCGGCCGGGTTCTTGTCCCTTTGCTTTAGTATGGTCGCCTATGCTTCTCCTCTTTCAGCCATGGTAAGAACTAAGAACCCTTTAATTTCCCCCCAAAACTATATACTCTTACTAACATCAATCCTACTACGAGCACGGACTTACCATTCAGAGGTCTGTGTTTGGATCTGTGCATGCGCGTGGTCTGTACCCTATTTCCATTCTCAATTAAACTGATTGACGAGATCGACCAGAACATAAGAGGTTGATAATTTTCTAATTTGATGATCCCATTTACTGAAACATGCAGAAAACAGTGGTAATGACAAAGAGCGTGGAGTACATGCCCTTTCTTCTCTCCTTCATGCTTTTCATAAATGGAGGGGTTTGGACAGTTTATGCGGTGCTTACAAGCGACTGGTTCATCGGAGTAAGCTTTGATTTAAGTTGAAATTAATGCACATATTACATGTTAATTAAATTAACGAAAGTGAGAGGATCAGTGCTAATTACAAGAGAATGGTTCATGGTATCATTTTGATTTTTCTTTCTATGTGAGCGATTCACATGCAGTAAGTATACAAAATAAACAACTCGAATCATAGACGGGTTTCTTCTTGGAAGGATTTTCGATGCCGTGTAAAAAGTCATTCAAGATTGTCAATCACTCGATCTATAGCTCAAACTGAATCAATTACTTTGATGACTCAATATGTAGATTCCAAATGGAAGTGGATTTCTTCTTGGCACGTATCAGCTGGTACTCTATGCAATCTACTGGAAACCCAAGGCCTCCCACAAAGTGATAAGAGGTGGTTTGTGATATATATAATTGATTTTCATTGATTAATTGGTGGAACACGGCCACACATATATAGGAAAAGAATACAACCAACTAGGAAACGACAATTATGGAAAGAGAATAATAATCCTAAAATTATGGGAAGAGATTGCTCCTATAATTATTCTGGTGGATCTCAATTGATTCGGTCCGCTAATACTCCCCTTCAAGATGGAGCATGGAGGGACGTAATGCCCAACTTGGATGTCAGGAGACGAAAGTGGTCAATGTTGGAATTTTTAAGTAGTTGTTATGAGTCTTGTCCCACATTGGTTAAACAAGTCTTGTATCAAGTTATCTCTTAATATAATTAATAGTTATTTGTGTTAGGGTTCATTAACACCCTATACACTTTCTCTCATCTCTAACAATATGGTATCAGAGCTTAACCCTAACCTACCACCATAGCCACCCCTAACCTACCACCATAGCCACCGCCGCCCTCTGCCACCCACCACCACCGCTACCTCCGCCATCGTCTTGACCCAAATCCGTAACTCCAGTAATTCAAGTCTTCAACCAGCCACCTAAAAAAAAAAAAAAAAACCCTAAAACGACCTAGCCAAACCCTTTAGAATCCTAAAACGACCTACCCACACTCATCAAAACCCTACAACGACACTGTTCAAAGCACAGTTCATCGTTACACTGTTCACGCGCACTGTTCATCAGGCACTGTTCACGCGCACTGTTCATTACGGCATCTGTTGGTGTCGATCTTGCCATCTTCGATCTGTAACCCCTATTCAATCTACTTGTCTCTTGGCGATATGATTTAAGGTGATTTTCTGCGATACCAATCTGTTCCTCCTTCGTCCTTGGTTGTGCCAGGTTGTGCTCGATGTGGTGTTCTTGGATTGTCTGCGGTGCCGTTTAGTTGTGTTGGTTTAGTGTTTGGTTCAGTATTTGTTTGGCGTTGTTGTTGATATTAGCCTTGAGTTTTGCACTGACAGCATAGTAGTTATTGTTGCGGTCTTTCTTGAGTTGATGATTCCACCATCTTTTCACGAACTAAACTTTATTATTTTCATGGGATTCCACCATCTTTTAATATTTTAAAAATCCTCTTTATCCATATATAATAGGTCTTTGTCCCATTTAAAATGATGGAGATGTTAACGTTTTACCGAAATGATTTATTTTTTGACTCACTGAGAGTAAATTGGTCATATCTTTTTGATGTTCAAATAATTTTAGATCCAAATTACTTGAGTTAGAAAGTAGACTCCACAAGGTTTTTAACAGTTCAAACTTTGGAAAATCGGAGTTCAAGAGTGTCCGGGACAAATCCGCGAAATTTGACCAATTATGGAGCTTTATTGCGCCCCAGGCGCAATCCCATGCAACTGGGTGCATCCTTCAAATTTTGACTAAATTTTGCAATCTTATCACAGACACTCTCGAACTCTGATTTTTCCGCGGTTTGAACCGTTGAAAAGTTTTTCAAGCCTAATTTCTAACCAAATTAGTTTGGCCCAAAATTATGTACACATCAAATGGTATGACTATTTTGCCCTCAATAGGTCGAAAAATAAACTATTTTAGATAAATCCTTGAATCACAATAACTTTAAATCAGATCAAAACCTATTTTGCATCGTTAAAGAGGCTATTTCAAATCATAGACGGGTTTCTTCATGGAAGGATTTTTAATGCCGTGTAAAAAGTCATTCAAGATTGTCAATCACTCAATAGCTGAAACTGAATCAATTTATATGGTTATTTGATGACTCAATATGTAGATTCCAAATGGTAGTGGATTTCTTCTTGGCACGTCTCAGCTGGTACTCTATGCAATCTACTGGAAACCCAATGCCTCCCACAAAGTAATAACATTATCCGGTGGTGATGAACATTTGGAGGATCAACTCATCTCCAATTCCAGTTCATGATCGCATGAAAAGACGAATGTGTTATGTCTTCGATCATCGAATCAACCGATTTGGATCGTTGGAAGTGTAATCTAAGAATTCCTTTGTCGTTTGCTTTGGCTTTCTAGCCATGTATTTCTCGGGCTAGACTTTCATGGTTGAGTTGTTATGTTCTGAGTTTGAAGCAGGGCAATAATGCCGGTGTTGAAACCTTATAGTAGTCGATTTTTTTTGGAATTAATTTAATTAGGTGGTGTTTGTGTTTCCACCAAACTAAAAGGAGTATAGACAAGTTGTTTTTTTTACTAAAAATTAAATGGACAAATTTAATGAAAACAAGTTAGCTAAAGACATAAACTCGTAGACAAATAAAATAAGAAAGGAGTAGACAAGTCGATCGCACTAAACTTAATTGACAAGTCTAGTGAAAATAAGTTTGCTAAAGGCAAGAAGTTGAAAACAAGAATTAATACAGTGCAAACACACCGTTGATTTTATCCACCAAATATACTAGTTTAACATCTCTAGAGGTGGTCACAGTACGTACAATGCAGTACAAAAAAAATGCTGATTGTTGTCTTCTTAATTTTTCTCATGAAAATGGCAATCACTTCAAATAATGGTATGTATAATGTGATGGAAACGACTCTATTAATAGGAACAACGGACTCTCCAAATATATAACTTTTGTTAGGATCGACACACACGCACACACGAATTACGAGTATAAAACAGTAAAGAATCGACACAGCAATATACGTGGTTCTCCAAAACCGGGTACGTCCACTGGAGCCAGAGCGGCTGTTGTTCTTATTAGGGCAAAAAGGCAATGCTTCCAAAATCATGACTTTTAAATGCGACGATTGTGAATTTTGAGTTTGCAGCTATGACTTAGATTGTTGTTTGAAAATAGAGTCGTCATCTAACATTGAGTTCGGATGTGTCAGGTCACCCATTAAAACTGTTTTGCGAAGAAAACTGTTTTAACTCTCTTTTTATATTTCCGTTTGAGCAAATTCTTCTTTCAAACGTGGCTTGTAATTGACTCCCATTCGAGGGTTTGCGAAAACAGAGATGGATTCGGAGATTTACTGTTACGTGTGGGGAAGGTGTTAGACACCCCACATCGTCCTCTCGGTACTTAATTTTCAAAGTTGGTCTTTTTCGAGTAATTATCCTTGGCAAATAAATAAAATATAAAATGCGGAGCTATTATTGATTAATAAAATGCGTACAATGACCTGATCCACAATAAACTCTTGGCCAATTCACATGTTGGATGCAATATGTAGTATATTGCCAATTGATTTCAATATTGAATTTCCGATTGACCGGAAAAAAAAAATTGGTTTCAATATTATAATGCCATGGATCCCAATTTTCCACCAGAAAATGCAACAAAGTGGGGCTTGCTACATGTGCGCTCACGGCAAAGTGCATGCGCCACGGGCCTCGACTGGTTGATTTTTGAACGGTGTTCGATTGGGTCCGAACACAGTCAAAAATTTTGCTCTGACGTGGAGGGAGATAGATATGGTGAAATTGGCGTCGTACAATGTTGCTTCAAACTTTGAATTTTCGAGTGGTGGAGCAAAATTAGGTGTCAACACACAATAAAAGATTCGGGAAAATGACGGCTCAGATGTGTTTTGATAATTAATACCCGTTTAGAACATGCTAAAAACATTTATTAAAATTAAAAATGTCATTGATGGGTATTAATTATCTAAACACATCATTGGTCATAATTTTCCCTTAAGATTCCCCTCGAATCTGTCTGGAAAACAATACTCCAGTAAATAAAGCCGCCCATCACAAAAAGTTTAAATACTCGTACAGATTCCAGAAAATCGAAATCGGCCTCCCTGTCCCTGCACTACTCCATGCATTATTAATTACTACTATTATTGGATTGATTGATCTGAGGCCAAGTCGGTCGTCGTCACTTGCGTCAATCTAGATACCTGCCGGCGATCCTCACATTTCTTCGCCGCCGCCGCCGTCCCCTGCTCTCTGGTATGTCGGTCGATCGCCCCATTAATCCTATTCTTTTCTTCGCGACAATAGACCAGTATAATATACTTTTCGTGGCTTATGTGTTTTACTCCTTGGTTCGCTGCTAATTCTTTTAGGCTCTGTTTGGAACTTGGGAAAAAAAAAGAAAAAAAAAGAATTTTCCCTCTTATTGGATTAGAAGATAAAGAGCGAAAAAGATAAAAATTTGAAGTGTAATGAAAAATAACTTTTCCTTCCTATTTTCCTCTCATTTTCTTTCTCTTTTACCAGATGTGCAACTACTTCACAATGACTGATTCTGTGATTCTAAAATTCGGAATGCATACTAATACGACGATGGCCTCCGTCCGTAACCATTCTGATGGGAGCACACCTATTTCCAATGTCTTAGGGTGGGGAAATTGCCAAGACTACTTGATTTTTCCTGGTGAAACCGCCCTTGGGGATGGATTCCGGGCCTTTCTGTATTTTCTTGGTCTAGCTTATTGTTTCATCGGATTAT
>JAOTQK010000001.1:28407307-28420616 GCA_025642025.1 Rhododendron ferrugineum
ATACACCTATGTATCGTAGGATACGTTACCATATCGTGAAAAATCTATACAAAGAGAATACGGATAGAATACGAACAGTTTTCCGAGGAGATCGACGATAAGATACGTGTGCGGTATCGTAGGTTTTGAACAACGAAGAGGCGGTGGTACGGGTTTTTCTCTCTGAGCTCATGAGCTTATATTATGATTTATGAGAACCTTCTATGTTTTCCTCAAAATATGACGTTTGAGCTACAATTATCCGTATAATAAAGCATGCAATCAAGCCCTACTCAAATGTAGAACAAGTGATTACTTCAAACAAATATAGAGACGTATTCATAAACTAGAGTTGAATTAAAGTTACTGGAAGATATCACAAGAGCATCCACACAAAAGAATGCTATTTTTTCTTTGTCATTCGCATTTGTGGGTAATGAAAAGTATCATTTGGCAAAAATAAAATAGAAAGGGTGCTTCTCCTACAGCTGCAAACCTAGGAGAAACGAACCGAGATGCTTGCGAACAACTCGTGGCTCGGCTCAACTCTTATAGTAATCGAGCCGGCCTCAAGCTTGAGTTTTGGGCCCGTTAAGTAAACGAGCCGAGCTCGACGTACAGTCAAAAGTTCGGCTCGGCTCACAAAAACTCAGCTCGTTTGTATAAGTTCGTCTCGTTAAGTAAATTAGCTTAGCTCTGCTCGTTTACAACCAAGCCAAGCTCGAGTTTTAGGCTCGAGCACGAGCTTCAACACTACAAAACTTGGCTCATTTACACCCCTGGCTACACCCATGCATGCCAATTTGTCTTTGCCATTCATTCTCATTTCACCCTCTCTCTCTCACAGTAAAAAATGACAACTTTGCCATATATTTTGCCAAATTTGAGAAAAGAAATGGCAACAAATTG
Source organism: Rhododendron ferrugineum (assembly GCA_025642025.1). Lineage (NCBI taxonomy): Eukaryota > Viridiplantae > Streptophyta > Magnoliopsida > Ericales > Ericaceae > Rhododendron > Rhododendron ferrugineum. Next base: position 28,408,196 of record JAOTQK010000001.1, read on the forward strand.
TGCCAAATTTAGCAACCGGTGTGTTTCCTCTAACAAAGGCCATTCCATCTCAAATTGTCGATAACGGAAACAAGAAATCGTACCTTTAGAGAACAAAAAAGAACACGAACAGATATAAAGTTGAAGGGATTGTCTGGAACTTTATTCAAATGTCAAGGGATCGATGTGCTGCTGTCTTTCCAAAATGTTAAGGATGTCCGGTATTTTCACCCAAAGCTGTAAGTAAGACTTGATTTCCTCATTTTTGTTTCTCGTAAATAAAGTAGTAGGACGTTACAACGACAGTAGAGATAAAAACAAGAACATGAGAACCAAAAAAACTTGTAAGAAAGAGAACAACTACTAAGAAGAAGCCACAAACCGATTCAACTTGACATTCCTCCTCCCTTGATGATTATTAACACAATTCAATCCGCAACCGCACTGCGGGCACTCCAAGAAATTCTCCATCCCAAAACTCGCCGACAAAATCCCCACCGAAAACTCCAGCTCCTCCCCTCTCCTTCTCACCTCCACAATATCGAACCAGAACAACAGAACTTTCACACTAACACCGGACAGTTTCGTAAGTTTGTCTTTCGAAATCTTACCTTTGATCGTGGATTTGTATTTGAGGTCGTACGAGCCCTCCAGCGAGAAGCTACACGTCCCTTCCCCCAAGTACGCCTTGAAATCCCCGGTCGAGTTGTTCAGTTCGTACCCCGTCGCGCCTTTCGGGAGGAGGCCGATTGGGAAATCGAACTGCTGGAGAACTTCGTACGCCGACAGAGTCTCCTCGGCGGCGGCGGAAACAAATAGGAGGAACAAGGCAATAAAAGCTGTGCAATCCATTTCTCTCTCTCTCTAGAAATCTGATCGGCGACTATCGGATTGATGGGGTTTGGTTTTGTTTTATATGCATAAAGAGGGGGTGGGGTGGCAAGTCGGTGCATAAACAAGTGGAGACCCAAACCGTGACGGGTGACAGCACGTATGTTTCATGGGAAATTTTTTCAGTGCCGGGTGGGTACCACGTGGTGCCCACTCAGCGCATCTGAATTGTTCATTGTATTTTTTGACGGCTCGAATTTAGAGAGAGAAAAAAGAAAGAAAAAGTGTGGAGGTGAGAGGGTTTTAATCCGAGCCGTTCAAAAGTGTATTGGACGGCTCTAATGTACCGAGCGAGTATCACGTGGGATATATCCACCGGCATCGGAAAATTTCTCTGTTTCAGGCAACTTACCCCGTTCATGCTAATTTTTTTTATTAATTTGTGTCAAAATTGCATTTTCACATCATTAATCAACAAGATTTGATATTTTAGCATCTAGTTCACACTAATTAACTTATTCACATTATTTCACTCACAATCAACAACTAAAATTGCATATTGTTTACACTAATCAACTTATTATTAATTAGTGTGAACAACTAACAACTCGTAATCTACAACTTCTTCACACTAACTTATTTAGTGTAAACGGGTTTCATTTCCCAACTTAAAAAGTGACCGTTCTGGAAGGGGGTTTCCTGTAATGGAAAGCCAAACTTAAGGGTTGTAGTGCGCATCCAAGCCGTCCATCTGGCAATCGATGATCTAGATTTCATCTCGGCCTTTGTATATCGGAATCATCCATTGCCAAGATGAAATCAAGACCATTGATTGTCGAGATAGACGACTCGGATGCCGCACTATAACTTTGTAGTGTAGCAGTGCACTATAAGACCCCGTGTCCCTTTGCGGCTTTGCCTACCGACGGGCACACAGGGCCCACTCCGGGTCTTGCACTGATGATCCGAGCCGTTCAATAATTTTTTTTAAAAACCGAGTGGATCCATGTAAAATCAGCTCAATCTGATATGTGCATGTGCATGATCCAATCTTCCATTTTTCATTCAAAATATATGATCCTGAAATCTTTTTCAATCCACCATATATTCTTTTTTATTATCGTTTTTGACAAAAAGTTAGTAGTTTCGTATATCCTTTAATCGCTCTTTAAATATTTTTCCCTTTATTTTCCCTATGGCATTAGTATTGGAAACAGAATTAGACTTCGAAACGAAGAATTATTTTCTCATTACCTTTCATCACTATACACTTGTAAAAAAAAAAGACGAATAAATTATAATAACTTTATCTTGTTGGAAAACTAATACTATAAAAAGTCAGTATATTTCTTATATGGTGGATTAGGTATCTACATGTGTCTTTCAAATAGAAAATACATGTTGAAGAGAAAACAATGGACACTGACTATCAAAAAGATGCATAAGTAATAAATATTCAAGTCGACAAAAGTAGGTATAACTATAATTTTACATTAAAATAATAATAGTACGGTTGAGGGAGTCTTATTTTTGTTGATTGTTTGTTGATTGTTGTGCAATCTGGCAATTTGCACCAATTACATTACAAGAGTCGATTCTCGGACCGGTTCTGTGAATATTTTTTAAGGAATCCCATTCTCAGCTCGAATACTAAACTAGTGAACTTCGAATGTTGCTGATTTGGATTTCGTGCACCTATCTATGTGTTTTCTTGATCTCGGGTGTCACACCCGAACCAGCTTACGTGTACTCATCTATGTTTGAAAAAACATTGCTAACAATTTTAACAATATCATTAGCTAAAGTGAAAATGCAACTCAATAGTCAAAGACCAAAAAATTTCCACGAAGCCAAGAACCAAGCTCAACAGATAAAGCAATGAAATACCACCCCTGCTTTTGTACAATGAAATTCCAATGAACTCGAGTTACCACAGAAGGAAAACGAAAAAAGCTAGTTACCAGGGGAGAGAAGTCTGTGATCTCAAGTATTTACCTGAGACGGCGGAATCAACTCTTCGGTGAAAATATAATTGTGGGATTTTGCAGGCATATCATCCTCATTTGATCTTCTCTCAACCCTCAAATAAACAAATCCAATCAAACTTGAAGCAAGAAGTGTAATGTTTGGAGGCTAGTGGCAAAGGGGTTGGAACTTAAGCCTACTCAGGCGGGAGTGAGGGAAAATAATGGTTAACTACGCAAACAGACATTCCACTCTACCTAAAATGCTCAAAATTGTCAGCACCGTAAGGTTTTCCAAGTCATCAAACTTGATGAATTGTCCATCCTGACATCTAAGTTTAAGATTTTCTCAAGGTAATTTGAACCATCTTACGTTTCTCTCAACTACTAAGGGGGCTCCAATCACTATTAACACCATCACTGAAAGCCACATAATTTGTAACTGTTTGTAAAAAGGACCATAATCTCAGCATAAAAGTCAGAACATGTAACGGGGATCAGAATCGTAGGACAAATCTTTCAATCAGCCAAAATAAGTTAAAGGCTCTTGTTTTAATCCACCAAACAAGGGCTAAGTCAATTCCTTCATCTTCAAATGATGTGTTAGATTCTAGAGTCTATGTCTAGGCTTCTATGGGCCAGTACAATCATACGGTTGGAACATGAACATTTACTGGGTTAGAATCTCGATTGCAGGGTCCGGAATATGTGTAGTGTTTCCTATTAGCATGGAGACTAGGATTTCATGGGCCTCCTCATTGTAGGAATATATTTGAGATTCTAGTGACTAGTGAGTGAGTGTGACAGGGATGGCTTAGAGAGAACGAAGTGGGTTGGTACTCATGGCCATAGGCAGGCTTGTGCTGAACGTCATAATTATCCGTAACTTTCCTTCTTTGGTGCACATGGATGTGCTTCCTTCGTGACATAAGGAAGTATCAACTAAAACTGCACTACAACATACAAACACAACTCGAAGAGAAAAAATTCCAAAGTAAGAAGGTAAAATAGAATGAGCTAAAGGGCAAATATCAGCAAACGAACACATCACCGAAATGCAATGAATATAGTACTTAAGCTGTGTACCACTACCCACTTAAACTAAGCATGTAAGCTTGTGGACATTGGGACAGCATTACACTAAGCCTGTAGGATTTGGCCAACAATTTAAGAAGGTTGGAGCAGCAGAATATCTACAGAACTTAGAAAAATAAAGAATACAAACAATACAAACAATACAAGGTGAGTCAGTACATACAGAATGAAATTTGTGTTTCTCATGACACTATCAAAAGATGAACAATTTGCAAGACTTGAGGGCAAGATAATCAAATTTAGAATGAAACACTACAAGGTAATGCTAATCACAATCAACAGAAATTATGAGGACAGTAGTACAAAGACATACGTACAGGAATGTTTAAAATCAGTTCACATCCTTGAGTCTTTTTATCAATGCATCAAGAGACTTCTTCTTTGGGTTCGCCTTGTATCCCCTTGTTCCAAAGGTCCCGAATAGCCGATCTGATTGATCCTTTAATTTCTCTGAAATGATCACTACTTTCCGGTAGTCCAAAGCATTATAACTTCTTTCCCTGATTACTGGATTCAGGAAATTCTCTGGGTGATTGCTCAAGAGTAAATTACTCAGTTGCCTAGCCTCAATAAGTGCAGCTTTCAACTGATTTGCATCAGCTTCTGACAAAAGTGGAGCCTGATTCTCTGCAAATGATTCCAGCAACCGAACATCTACATCAATCCCCATGATAGCATTTATGTTAAACCTCTTTACTGGTTCCCCAAGTAAAGCCCCCACAATCATCTCGGATATGTGCGAAAGAACATCTTGTAGAACTCTTTTAAGAACTTGAACTGGCAATATCTGCTGAGCAGTAGAAACCAGAGTTTCCAAATAAATAATCACCTCATTCGCATATTCATTCCCGTTTTGAGAAGGGTCATCGGCCATCCAGTTCACATTCTCAATCAATGTCATGAAACCATCTACCTTCTGTTTAAGCAACCCAGAAAGCATCTCTTCAGCGGCATCACGGGCTTTGTTCAGAGGAAACTGCCTCCTGCTCCTCTCCACCATTCTCAAAGGAACACCAGAAAGCTGTGCTGCATGACGAAAGAAGAAATCACAAGCACGCTCCAGTACAGCCATATTTGCTGCCACTTGCATGGCTTGAGAGACCCCATGGATGGAGGTATTAATGATCTTCAACAACCCTCCATCCAACACCTCAGTCAGAAGCCGGTCCAAATACTTCTTCACGACATCATAGAAATCAAGCTGCCCACCGTACGACATATAACTCACAGAGTCCTCAATAAAGGACCGTACTATTCTACAACAATCAGGAACCGTAGAAGAAAACGGCGCAACATATGGAAATGCAGGTACTATATCCGAAGTTTGTATATGGAACGAAAGCACATTCATTGAATACTCGTATTCTTTCTTCATCAACATCTGCTCAAATTTATCAGCAGAAAGCGCTTCCGCAATCTGTTTTCTGCAATCCGACAGCAACAACTCGTGGTACTTGTCTCTATGTTTGCTCAAAACATCAAGCAAAGCATCAACTGGGTACCCATACCCGCGCGCTGTCACCCCTAGCAAACTCACATAGTCCTTAATCAACAACAAATGATTAGCTGTCTGCATCCTAGAGAACTGATCTTCTAATACAGAACACATTTTACTCACAGCCGTATCCCACAAGTTTTCCACTTCCATTTTCGTAATCAATTGCCCTCCGGTCCTCAAAATTCGATCCTCAACTATAAAGAAACCAGCAATTTGAGCGAAAAACGTCTGGTGAGATTCAAGAAAAGGTGTCATCGACGATACCTGAAAATCCGAAGTCAGTTGAAGCTTTCTATTCTCAAAGTAATACTGTTTGAACCGATCTTCAAGCCCTAACGTCTGGTGTATATGATAAGCTCTATACAGAGGAGTCAAATCAAACCCTAACATACCATTCCCACCGTTACTATACCCATCCTTATTATCATCGCCTATCCCACCCAAACCATCGTCATCTTCTTCTTCCAAAGCGTAAACACAGTCTCTCAGGCTCAGTCGACTCTGTTCCTCGGCTTGCCTCTGCTTCATTCTTAGCTCCTCTTCTCTCTGCCTCGCGGCCGACGCTTGCCCGATCGCCAGCTGTCCTAAGTTACGACTCACGATACGGATCTCAACCAGCCAATCGCCAAACTCTTTATTAACTCGTCGCTCGATGTGCGATCGAATCGCCGGGATGTGCTTCTCGAGCATCGTTCGGAGCGTCGACGAAGGCGTTTGGTAGAGGAAGTCTCGCTCGATCGAGTCGACACACTTTAGAGCCATGTAGAAGTTGTTTTGCGATAGGTGGAGGTTAGATCGGGTACAAAGCTCGGTTAGTTGAACGCAGGTGGTTATGGAGTCTAGCGCGAGGGTGACGTTGCGGCTGACCTCGCGGGCTTCGACGAAGGAGTCGAGAGAGGATAGTAAAGGGCCGGCGACGGACTGAAGTTGAGAGTTGGAGGCGTGGAGAGCGGATTTGAGGGAATCGACGTCGGAGAGGAGGGATCGGAGGTCATCGACGGCGGTGATGAAGTCCTGGTAGTGGGCCTTGCAGACGTCTTCGATCTCGGATTCTTTGGACTTGGAGAAGTGGCGGAGGTGGTGGAGGAGGGTCTCGGGCTTGCCGGAGGAGAAGGCCTTGCGGACGAAGGGGCCGAGGTCCTCGCCGTTGCAGATGGCGGCTGAGAGGAGGAGCTGGTCGAGTTTGTCGCCGGAGTCGCCGTCTGCGGCGGTCGGGGCGACTTTACGGCGGGTCTTGGAGGTCTGCATGGTCGGACTTGCGGTTGGTGGAAGAGTAAACGGCGAGCAACCGCTGGATGGACGGAGGCGTCAGGAACGGAGTGGATTTAGGGGATGATCAGAAATCATGGAGGGGACCGGACAGGGAAGAGAATGTGGTCTAGACTTTACCATAAAGTTGAGAGAGAGAGAGAGAGACGGACGAAATTTCATTGACTAAAAATACAAAGGAAATGACGGGAAAACCTGGAATCAAGTCTCATCTAACTGGGTCCTGTGTTCATAGAATGGGTAATCTGGTAATTATGATTTTGGGTATTAAGAAGGTTTTTAATCTCTCTATTTCTGATCTGAAAATAAAAGGAAAAATCCCAATTCCATTTTTGGTAGGTGGCCAACCAGTAAATGTTCTACCTTTGGATAATACTTATCCGTAACTGATACATGGTCTTCCTATTTGATTATTAGCTATGCAATAATGTAATCTTTTTTACATTCTTCATTTCATAATTAGATTGGCGGTTTCCACTATTGGAGTAGTTATTGACGTCGTAAGTATTTACTAATTTAAGAAATATTGTGAAGCGCAAAATTTATATTGCACATGTGGTAATACGATAAAAAAAAAATATGCACAATAATCATTCACAGGGCTCGTGTATTACGTGAGATAAAATGTTACCAATTTACCATTGAGAGCTGAATATAAGATCCCTAAATTTAAAGGTCGAACTAATACCATCGAGAGTTGAAGCTATTTAGTTATTGATGCATCGTTTTGACAACCAATGTTAGTAATGCTTTGGGAAATGCAGTTCCAATGTAGCCGGCCCGGATCTTTAATGGGTGCATCAATCCTTGTAATTTGAACTTAGCCAACCTAGGAGCTCTGGGACCAATCAAACTATGTCAATTATCCTCCTCCTCTATACCTCTATAACAATATGTTTTGTAGAAGATTACTAAAGAGACCTTAAAGCGCCATTTCAAATTTGCGACATGAGCAACTACTATTTTTATTTTCTTCCTTAAAGAAAATGATTCTATTTTTTTTTCTTTCAGAAAAGTTTTCCCCGGGTCCTTCAAGCAGTCCCCGACCTTGTTTGTTCTGGCTACTCAAAATTTCTGGGTATGATTTTCAATAAATTTTCTCTATCTATCTCTTTTCACTTATTACTTTAAAAAGTCTCCTTCAAAATCCAAACCGAACAGGGCCTTGGGCTTTTGGGTTGCGCGAGTGGATATCAAATCTCGGCTGGTTTCTGGTTATGGATCTGGCCCAAAGCCTTGAAAGCCCATATGGTTACAATGGATCTGGCGCAAACCCATGAAAGCCCATCCGGTTATGCAGCCCTACTTTTCCCCCTCTCTCTACCAACATAAAATCCCCCAACCCCAAAACCCTAGCCTCTTTCCTTCAGATCACATTTTCGCTCCAGCAGTCGCGGCGGGCAACAGCAACAGCCATGGTATCTCCTGCTCAAAAACCCTTCGAAAAATCTACGCCAGTGTTTTCTTCCTGCATCTGTTTGTTTTTCTGTTAACATTTTCTTCTTCGAACAACTGCGATAATAGGGTATCGATCTGAAAGCTGGTGGCAAGAGCAAGAGGACTAAGCGGACCGCGCCCAAATCCCAAGATATCTACCTCAAGCTCATCGTCAAGGTATCTTCTCTCTCTAGCTCTTTCACTCTCTCACTGCAGATAAACCATGGCTCTTACATCTTCAACTTTTTTTGAAATAATGTTTGTTTTTTATAATAAGTTTTTTGCTCGATCTGTGATCAGCTGTATCGCTTCCTTGTGAGGAGGACGGGAAGCAAGTTCAACGCCGTGATACTGAAGAGACTTTTCATGAGCAAGGTCAACAAGCCTCCCATTTCTCTCTCCCGTTTGATTCGTTTCACCGAGGGAAAGGTGCTCCTCTCTCTCTCTCTCTCTCTCTCTCTCCCCCCCCCCCCCCCCCCCCCCCCCCATACATGATCAGTACTTGCTGGCTATTCTATACGATTACCAAGGAAATATACCATTTAAAAAATATGCAAATTGATGAATTCTTTAGCACTTCCGTTGCTAATTTTGAATCGCGAGATCAGTCATTGATCGTGCCCTCATGATTAGGAAATGGGGATATGTTCACGAGTCATAACCCCAATTGCAGATGGGTTTTTTTTTTACACTAGAGCATCTCCAGCCCTTGCTTCAAATTCAATTCCATTTGAGTAGAACTGTATTCAAAAGCTTCATTTGGTACGAAGTACTCAAGTGGATAAACCCACATATAAGCACAAATTTTGAGTAAAAGCTACTTTTTTATTTGATCAGCTGAGTAAAAGCTACTTTAATGGCATAGTTGTAAAGTGAAGAGCAAAACAAACCTTCAAAAAGCTGAGAAAAGATTTGAGTCTTCCTTGATTTGGTGAAAATTTTGAGTAAAAATAAATCTGCTATGAGTTCAAGTCGAGAACTGGAGTAAGTGTAGAGGTTTTTTTACATAGAATTTGGTTTTGAGTCATTTAGAAGAGTTAGGAGATGCTCTTACACACCTCACGTCCGTTTGCTCAAAGTTTCCCCTGTATCTCTTCAAATAGCTATATATTGGCACGGTGGCCCCTGCCTGTATGTGAGATATATTTCCACAATGTTCCAGGATTAATAGACCGAAAAGAACAAAATGCTTTTCTGTTGTAGAAAGATAGCTCCATTTCTTTATCAGCTTTAAAATCTTCTTATATTGTTCTTTACATTGTCCCGTTGGGGCTTTCTGTTTTATTTTCCTACATTTGATCACTATTGGTTTGATACCAGGATGGTAGGATTGCAGTAGTTGTTGGGACCATAACTGATGACATCCGTGTGGATGAAGTCCCTCCTTTGAAAGTGACTGCACTGAGGTTCACAGAGACTGCAAGAGCGAGGATTGAGAAGGCAGGTGGTGAGTGCCTCACATTTGACCAGCTCGCTCTTAGAGCCCCACTTGGGCAGAACACGGTATGTCTTGCAATCATACTTCTTAGTTTTTGTTTGTGAGATGTTGCAACTAACAATCACTTGTTGGTGTTGCATACTTGTGTTAATCTTATGTTCTAAACTGCACGGAGCTGGACCGGAGTTTATGCTTGTAATGAACAAGTAATGCTACTTGTGTTAACCTTTTTTCCCTGTTAATATAACTACTGAAGATTTCAATTCTTTGTACTATTATGACTGACTAAGCTAATGAATTTGAAATGAAATTTATGTACTCTCTTCCTGCAATGATAAATATGTTTTCCAATTCCGATCTGGTCTAGTGTGGGAAGAGTGAATCTTTACACCCAAAACCTTGATTCTCAGCCAGTTCTGTGTGTTTTATTTTTGTAGATTCTCTAACTGGGTTCATTCTTTACTTCCATGGTTTTAGAGGCAGTTCTCACATACCAGTCTTTGTGGCCATGTGGTGCAGGTTCTCCTTAGAGGCCCAAAGAATTCTCGCGAAGCAGTGAAACACTTTGGCAAGGCTCCTGGTGTGCCGCACAGCCATACTAAGCCTTATGTGCGAGCAAAGGGAAGGAAATTTGAGAAGGCCAGAGGAAGAAGGAACAGTAGAGGCTTCAGAAACTGAGCTCTTGCCAGTGGTTGCTACACAGACTGATCTATTGTTCTAAGCGAAGGATTTTGTCCACCCTTTTAGTCTTGGAGAGTATTTTGTTTTCTGTTTTTCTGTCTTTCAGACATTCTCAATATTGTAGCAGGTCTTCAGCATTTGTGTTGTCCTTAGTTGTTGGAGCTGGAAATTATTACATGTCTGTCTATCAGGGATTGATTCGTCATATTTTTCAGTTATGGATATGCCATTCAGAAAATAACCTGTTTCGGTTCCTAAAAGATATCCATCTGGTTAAGGTGTGTCCCGATCTGTTGTAGCAAATATTTGGTTCCGTCGATGTGTTTTTAGGGCAACCAATCCGGGCTCCTGGAACTTAACTATTCAATCTGCGGGAAGTAAGAGTAAAGAAACATCTGCATATTATGTTCTCTTTCACCCATTTTAATGGAATTTTATCCGTCATGGTTAATCATGTTTAGTTTGAGCATCCGTTGGCACAAGCGGCACTAGCTGCTAGCTAGCTTGAGCGTGGAATTGAAGGATCGGGAATTGAATGCTGTGATTCTGTTTATAGATAGCCCAAACTGTCTGGATTGATGTGGTCTTTGATTCATAATGCCCATCAAAACAGAGGAAAAAAGCGGACAAAGGGGTCACAAATGCACCACGGGATTGAATGGCTTATTGATGGGCTCTTTGAAATATTATCATCAGAGTACGTACTGCTCATTTGATAAAGTTCATCGAACGCAGTGTTCGTTCAAAATTATGGAGAGATTTGTTTTACAGTTTAAATGGCGAATCACGTTAACATTTCTTTTTCTATACATGTGTTCTCTGGTCATGTGGTTATAATGTCCGGTAAACTAATTTTTTGTACAAATAAAGTGTTTGACAAACTTATAAATGAATGATTCGAATCGTGAGGATGCAATCTCGAGGAGCATATTTGAGTTACACTGCAATCTCGTATTTGTTAAGTTGCTGCACTAGAATGATTTCAAGCTTGAAAAGAGGTTGGAAATAAAGTTACGGAGTATTTGGTTAATGGTTAGCGTGGTTAAATACTTTTGAATTGAGTGATTTATCTATATATCTCTTCGACTTTATACAAAAATTTAGTTTGGTCCTTCAAGTTCCGATTTCAACAAATAAAACCATCAATTTGTAAATTTGTTCCAATGTCATCCATCCGTTGGGTGCCGTTACTAATTCGGATGGGAAATGGGCATGTGCCCAGCAGGTGACTGTTTTTTAGTGGTAGAATTGTCCATTCACCTCCTCTTTTTCTTCTTCCACTTCTTCTCACTCTCCAGCACTTTGCGGTGATGGGCAAACATGACGGCGACAAAGCATGGGAACAGGTCAACAACGAGGCATAGATCGACGGCGACGGCAGGGCTGAGAACAATGGCGGTGATGGAAGCTCAGTTCGGCGGCGGTGCAGCGAGAAATGGACCCACGGCTAACGATTTAAGATGTCGAACCAGAACAGCGAAACAAAAAACAGTAAAGAGAACGGATGTTGACGAACGCGAGGGGGGGCGGGGGGTGCTCGATGTCAACGACGATGAAGTCACCGGCAGGGGAGATTTCGGATTTTGATTTTGGGTTCTTTGGGCTGCCATGTGTCCTTTACAAAAAATCTCAGCCCTTCATATTAAACATGTAGATTACTAATCGCACCCCCGTGTCAGGCGCCCCCGACACGACCCTCCTTCCCCTTTTACCCCCCCTCTCTCTCTCCCAGCACTCTCTCTCTCTCATTTGATTTTTTTGTTACAAAATTTAAAATGCTAATAACTTTTTTTTCACGAAATTTTATATAATAAATTTTTTATTTTTGAAATCTATTCAACGAAACTTATCAAACGAGCCTAATATTGATGGTAAAATAATGTAAAACAGAAAAATTATATTTGGTTTAACAAAGCTTAGAATATCAACCATTATGTTTGATTAACCATCCAAACCTAATGTAACTCCAGTACATTACCAGAAGCTGCACACAGTAGGACTAACACAAAACGTTAAAATAGTTCATTAAAGACAAAGTAATCTAATTCTTCTAATTAGTAGAATGTATTTTATGGGTGTTACATTTGTTACTTACATGCAATAATCAATATTTTAAATATACGGGATATTACATTGTGCTTATACATATGCATTTTTTTGTTATAGATATTTGAAACTAGAGCTGTCATGGTAGATTGGGTGCGGAGAGTTGGTAAGGAAAATGGTTTT
>JAOTQK010000001.1:28425037-28444285 GCA_025642025.1 Rhododendron ferrugineum
CAAATAATTATCCTTTGTAAAAGGGGTTTGTGTGCTTAGACTTTTTGACTCTTAATTGCGTGGTTAGTTAAGCATTAAATGTGAGCCTAGTCCTCGTCCTAGCCCAACCTCAAACCATCATCTCAATCTATGATAGCCAGGGTCAGCTTTGAGATTCTCGGGGCCTAAGATGAACTTATGAGGGAAAAAAAATATTCATATGGAGAAGAAAAAAAGAGGCTCCTAAGACTTGAACCATATACCTCTTGGGTAAAGGAACTAAGTTTTTCCACTAGGCTAGCTAGCTTATTTGTTATATATGTGCTAAATTAAATATATATTACATATCTGGCTATACCTATTTGGGGCCTTAATTTTGATCCAAAATTCGGGGGCTTAAGTCCGCCGCCTTGCTTATCTCGGCTCAGAGCCGGCGCTGATGATAGCCATTAGCCGCCTACCTTCAATTCTTGGCACGCAACCATCAGTGGACCAGTCAGTAAGAAAATGACGTTGAAGAAATAGAGAAAATTGTTACACGGTCTTGGGTAGAATTCAACCCCAAAAGCTAGCTCATGAAATGAGAGTGCCCTCATGCAGTCATGCTTATATACTTCATATTTCTTTGGTACCCAGATGTGGGATTTCGCTTCACACCCTCCCTTACGCGCAGCGTGCTCACTCGGCAGCACCTGCCGCAGGCCAGAGACACGCACCCTACCCATCTCTGGTGTACCTGGCTCTGATACCATGTTACACGGTCTTGGGTAGAACTCAACCCCAAAAGCTAACTATTGAAGTGAGGGTGCCCTCACGCTTATATTCTTTATATTATTTTGGTACCTAAGCGATGTGGGACTTCGCTTTACACCCTCTCTCACGCCCAGCGTGCTCACTAGGCAGCACTTGCCGCGTGCAGGCCAGGGACACGCACCCTACCCATCCTTGGCATACCCGGCTTTGATACCATGTTACACGATTTTGGGTAAAACTCAACCCCAAAAGGTAGCTCATGAAGTGAGGGTGCCCTCATGCTTATATACTTCATATTTCTTTGGTACCTAGGCGATGTGGGATTTCGCTTCATAGAAATTTGGATTAAAAAAGAAGTTACAGCATTCTGAAAAGAAATACTGATCAATGTTATATCACCACGAGCTACCCTATGACCATCCCTTAGTGAGCACCTTGTTCATTGAGTCTTTAGCTGCTTATTTCTTGGAGAACATTTCTTATTAGCTTCCAAGGACATGCCACCAAGAGAGAACTATTGGCTATTAGTTTCCGAACTTCTGAATGAACTCATATATATGAGCGCTGATTTCCTCTGGCTTTTCTTGGTTGATACAGTGAGCTACTCCTTCCATCACCACCACTTCTTCCAGAAGAGGCACGTCTTTCTTGAAACCACCTTCGTGTATATATTCCTTGGCACCGGGGGTGTTATAAGTTGTATCCAAGTCCCCTACAATAAATTTCACTGGCACTTTTATCTGTGCCCCTGTCCAAGCTGCTGTGAGCTCCCAGGTCCTGTAATCCAAGAAACAAAAGATTGAAACTAACCCCTGCTACATACTCATGTAGTAGAAATTCTAGCACAAGTACATACAGGTCTAGTGCGCGGTAGTAGCTGAGTCCTCCAGTGAAACCTTTGTGCCTATAATTGGTGGCAAAATAATCTATGTCTTCCTCAGTCAACCATGAGGGCAACGTGGATGGAGCCTGCATATAGTCCGCGAATCCTTTATCTTTAGGAGCACAAGGTGGACTTGGATTGCGGCTTGAAAGTAGTGCTTTCATCAGTATTGTTGTATCAATCTGTGCAAAGTCCTTCTCTGTCTCCCCAGGTTCCTACAATATCCATATTGTTTCATTTGGTGGTATAATTAACCGTTATATCCCAATTGCTTCATTTAGTGGTGTAATTCACGATTTTGAAAAGGAAAGCATTTCCATTGGCACAAACGCCACATGCCTGGAAAAATATCTTCTGATGTAGATTCTAATTTGGTGTGGTGGAGAGTATTGGATTGAGTTTAGGCAATTCGGTATTCTAAAAATTGGTTTATATACATGATATATACATAGTAGAGGTCGTGCATATATTAGAAGACATGTATCAAGGCGAAGATTCATGTACATAGATGAGGGGTCAATAAATGCATTGTTTCATGTATTTGGCTATATTAATATATCTAGGAGCTTCTAAATATGTATTTACTCCTGTGAGGCAATCATGTGGAGAGAGACAGAGAGTGAAGAAAGAGCAAGGTCAAACTGAGTTGATGAACTGCGATAAGCATACGGAAAAGGAAACAGTCTACAGAGTTTATCCATTTTGGACGACACGGCCTTGTTGGAAATCTGACACGCCAAATACAGTCAAATACTGGAGAAATAAGATCACCTGAAACCTGCAGACATAGTATCCATCACCCATCATAGCTCGCATTGCTTCTACGGGCTTTATAGAAGGATGCCTAGGCCGAAACGCAACACTCATGTTGACCAGGGCTTTGATACGATCGGGCCGGAACAAGCAGAAGTACCAACAAATAATAGCCCCCCAATCATGGCCTACTAGGAAGACTTGATCCAAGCCCAGAGCATCCAACAGGCCAACTAGGTCGCCAACGATGTGGAGGGCAGTGTAACTTGTTGGGGAAGGCGGCGCTTCAGATTCCCCGTAACCGCGGAGATCTGGGGCGATTGTGCGGTAGCCTTGGGAGGATAGGGAGAGCATCTGGTGACGCCATGTGTACCAGAGCTCCGGGAAACCATGAACAAACAGCACTGCTGGGCCTTCTCCGATCTCTGCTACGTGCATGTTTATGCCACTCACGCTTACTGTTTTATGCTCTATCTTCTCCATCTTCTTCTTTCTCACTCTATGCGCATTGCCTGATTGGCCTCCTGCTTTGCTTTTAACACCCTGCTAGTTCTTGTCTAGAGAGAGAGAGAGAGAGAGAGAGAGGATAGTAGTATTATATGCCATACAAACTTCGTTTTCTGGATTATTGTAGACAATTTGTAGTTAGGTATATCTTGTGGAGGTAGGCGGTGGGTAGATCGAGGATCAGGAAGCTGTCAACACGCTACGTATTGGCCAACAAGGTTTTGTTTTTCAATGGTTAACATACTGTTTTGTGAATTTTTTATGGTAATGGATGGGCGAATTATATGGGGAGAAAGTTACTAGTCAATAGGCACGGGGAATTTATATACAGAGGGAGCACCTGAACCTCATACCACCTTAAAGCTTGAAAATGATAATATTGTGATTCCAAAAGGCCAACTGCGCAGGAAAATATAAGGGCACAAATTAGATTAAAGAAATCACTTGCTTAATACAGTAATGACGTTTTTGTGACCATAGATGATGGGCTGCAAACGAACCTAGCTGTTTGACAGTAGTTCGAGGCTCGGCTTGTTTAGGCTTGGTTCGACTTGACTCGTTTAATAATTGAGTTGAGCTCGAACTCGAGTTTTAGAACTGTTCATGGGGTGTGAGGGATCAAGTGGGCAGCTCTTCATCTTCCTTTTTTGGAGTGCCGGAAGCGGCGGATCCCAAGTCGGGTAATTTGGAGGGAGTAGAGGGCCGGGTTGGGACGTCCAAATTGTTCAGTTACTTCGAATTTTATGAGGTTTGATGTGTTCGATTTCGTGCATGCAGAAATTAGGGATCACTAAATTGTTTGTTCTTTTATTCGCCGATTCAAGTTAATCGGTCAATGGATATGCTTAAGCAATTGTTTTTGCGTTGTTGGAATCGTTTGACAGGAATTGAGATATTGCACGTGAGCCCAGTATTGATTTGTGTGTTGTGATTGTTCAACTCATGCCTTCGTATGCGCTAGTAGTAAGAAAAAGGGGATTGCTATGTTTTCTGGAGAAATATGCATGTAATGCTAGGCTGGGATTGCTATGTATTCATTCATAATTGTCAAGTGTATGTAAGCCATATGGCCCATATCCGAGATGGATGCTGTCAACATTTATATTTTATTTATTTTTTCAAAATGAATTATAGATTATTACTACATTTCATTTTAAAATACTGTCCAATTGGACTTTGAAACGAGCACTTGAAATTACGAGATTATATGCCTTGTAAAGAGTACATCAATCGTTGCAATAAATGCTTGTAAAATTTGTCTAGGATATCCAAAGATGCTTATTCAAACCGAATAAATGGCTGAAGGCTACAAAAGCCTTCATCGCTGCTGATCTTGTTTTGATCATCAACTCATTTTCCTTAGACCATATTTTGTCCACCAAGTATTTTGTAACAACTCGCACCAGTTAACCTCATTAACTCTTAGTTTAATCATGTGGCTTAAAATGTTAACCTCAAGTTAATAGTAGCCGGTTGGCCTTTATTCATATACCACAACAAATTTCCTTAACCCACCAATGTGGGACTAATAAGAGTTGGGGTCTCACTCCTATGCTGCAATCTAACACACCTATTTTCTAAAAAAATTTGGAAATAATGCAGAAATTGTACAACAAGAATCTCAGGTAGAATACTATAGACGTATGGACAGTAGTAGAGAAAAATAATGTGGCCCTAAATTTAAGGTAATTCATCACCATTGTTGACAAATATTTGTGAAAAAGAATCCATCAATCAGCTTAAGCCATTCATTCATCTTGATACGCAAAAGCTAATGGCACAGCATGTTGGTCTGGTCCTGGAGTATCCAAATTATTCGGACTAACATCTCCTCAGAAACAGCCCACCAGAAAAAATGCAAATAAGAAGAGGGACAGCCCGCCCTCTTCACTGTATTGGGTCAATTTTGGTATATCTACCCGTTCCCTTAGGCCCACGGTAGGCCACCTATCTGCGCTTGATGACGAGTTGAGTTTTGTTCACCCTCATTTCTCTCTTCAGTGGTGACTTGAGTTCGAATCCCATGGGAAGTAAGTTTGGGGTTCAGGACTATGGATAGCCTCTGAATCCCCCGTTGACTAACGCACTTACATCCCGCTAACCCCCGCTGATGTATGACGTATGACAAAAAACTTAAGAGGGTGAATATTATCCTCCTTCCTATTGGTTGAAATAGTGTGGATCCTACCACAAAGTGATGTCATGCTTACCAAAAAGTGTATTGCAGGGGTGAGACTTACACCATTTCAACCAATAAGGAGGAGGGTAATGTTCATCCTCTTCTTTTAAGGGGGTGAACAAAATTGCACTATTTGATGACAGACATGAATTAGAAAGAAGTTTCGTTACAACAATAGTATAAAACCGAACTGGGGGTTGGTGCTGTCCCAGATGATCCCGGTCTGCTCCAGTCTTGTTCTGATGATTAAAAACGTTCACTTTGTAGAGCTCATCGAGTAGAAGAAGTGTGCCAAAAATCAGCTCGATCGGATATCATTAAGTGCATGATTGAAACATTTTTTCTTGAAAAGAATGAATCAGAAACATTGGATCAAAATCCCCCAATGTGTACCGATCGAGCTGATTTTTGGCAGCTCACTTACAATAAGAGTGGATCCCACACTTTTTTTTATCAGCAAAATTACATTTTATTAGGAATAGGAAAAGGGACTCCAACCGAAAATTGGAAACATACAGCCAGATGGACAAAACCCAATGCAACATCTAAGGGCTTAAAGTGCTTAGATAAAACACCTGAGGGCGTTCCACACTTTGGACGCCTTCGGTGTGTGGTGGTGGCATTGTTGTTGGTCACAATCATCATTTTCGTTTCAATTAGGCTATGGGACTAGCGGAAAGTTGAACTAGAAAAATACTCCGTACTCACGTTAGATTTAGGTCATACGTGAAAATGGAGCGCATATTTATAGTTAGTACGTAGTAGTATGATTTTCGGTGTACGTCTTTCGCATTTTCTCTAGTGAGAGAGTGTTTGAAATTTTGGTCATACTAAGGCTGCATTCTTATGAACTTAACTTAAATATGAGAGTTTTTATTTTTATTTATTTTTTTTTTGTATTTGTTAGTTTTGCACTAAATTTTTGTAGGTTATTGATTCGTCTCGACGAAAGGAATTGAAAAAGTATTTTATTTATTTTTTACTTTTACCCAAGTATTTTGAAAATTTGAAAAATAACCATTTTTTTTGCTTTTTGCAAAAAAGTAAACAATTCAAATAAGGGTAAAACTCCTAAATTTAAGTTGAGTTCATAAGAACGCATACTAAGTTCTCCTATACTTATAAAAAATTAAGTTAGTTTTGTCCTTATTTGAATTTTTTTTTGCATTTGTTAATTTTGTGTCAAACTTTTGTGGATTATTGATTCGTCTCAACGAGAGGAATCGGAAAAGTTAAAAAAAAATTACTTTTACCCTAGTATTTTGGAAAATAACCATTTTTTAGTAAAATAAGTCAACTTATTTCACTAATTTTGCTCAAAAGTGGTTATTTCTCAAAATATTTGGGTTAAAGTTATTTTTTTTTTACTTTTTTTATTTCTCTAGTCGTGACAAATCAATAATTCATAAAAATTGAGCGCAAAAGTGCAAAACTAACAAATACAAAATAAAAATTAAATAAAGACAAAACCAACTTAATTTTTTTTATAAATTTTGAGAACTCACTAGTCTCTCAAGAGTCAGAGTCATGGAGTTTAATTCGTAAACTCGATACCCATAACGGACCGGCAGTCCAATCAGATTTGTGGATAGTGAAAGAGGCCTCTGATCTGATCTGATCTGAACTGAACTGCCATGAGGAACTAGAATAGAAAGAAAAGCACCTAGTATATATCACGGGATCACTGGCATCACCACATGGCATCAGATCCTATCCATATCCTATCTAGCTAACTCCCCTTCCTATCCACCAAATCAATTCTATGAATATAAGTAGTAGTAGTAGTAGTAACGATCAATCCCAAGGTTAGTCCGGTTAGTTGTGAGTTTGCTCCATAATGATTAATTAGATTTCGATTTCTTGAGATCAAGTTGCAAGAAAGTAATTTCTTATAAATCTATTAGATTTGGCGTTGATAGTTTGCTTTAATTTGACCGGACCGGATAAGAAATTAATCGAGATACACATAGCTCGTCTGAACACTCTTGACCGTTAAGGGAAAAAAAATCATATCTTCAACAACCGGGCAGTGATGGGACCAGGGGGGTCTAGTGGCGGCTGCCGCCACGACAAGATTTTTAGAAAATGCAATTGTTATATGTAAAAAAAAAATTATACCCAACTTATATAGCCTCGCCACCACTAGATTTTTTTCCTTATTTTTGATTATATACTAGTCGCCACTGCTAGGGTAAAATCCTGGTTCCGTCCCTGCAACCGGGCATTGACGGGATGTAAATGGGACATGATCAACTTCACCTTACGACAATGAAACACTCCCTCCGTCCCATTTTCATTATCTATTTAAAAGACATATAAAAGATAAACAAAATAATAGACAATGAAAATAAAACAGAAGGAGTACTAACGAACTAGCTATCCGGATATAGTAGTTTAGATACCAAATATTCCGTCGTTGTCAACAGTAAATTTCCCTAAAGCAATATTAGCGTCCCCCATCTCTCTCGAAATAATCATAATCTTTACTTACTGCATGCATCTTCTTTCAATCAACAAAAGTTTTCACAAATTACTGCATCTTCTTTATCATTAAAGCTTGGGTAGAGTGGGAAGTTAAATAGGGCCCATTATAGTAGTGTGGAATTAGAGCCAGTCCAGTCCAGTCCATTATTAACGAGACATTATTATGAAGTAGTTTGCTTTTGGGCATGTGAGAGAGAGAGAGAGAGAGGGGATATCAGAAGAGCACATGTTGTTTAGCCCCAAAAAAGAAGAGCCACATGATGATAAGTAAAAAGAGCATATCTCCAACAAAGATGCTACTAATGTCCAATCTGGGCCATTGTTTTCAGACCAAGGGCTCGATCTTCCATGTTCTTCCTCTACATTTTTTGAGAAATTATTTAGTGCCGGATGGGTACTACGTCACCAGGCTGACGTGGTGCCCGAGCGGACACATTTGAGCCATCTAAAAGTGTATTGGACGGTCCAGATTGAAACAGTATCTCTCCTCTTTCTATCTCCTTCTTCTCTCTCCAAATCCAAGCCGTCCAAAACCGAAATGGACGGCCCAGATGCATTGAGCGGGCACCACGTGGTACTTGCTCGGCACTGAAAAATTTCTCACATTTTTTGAAAGTAACATCCCCATATTCATTTTAATAATGTTTTTATGGTTCCACACCCCCCCCCCCCCCCCCCACACCCACACCCACACTCCATTTTTTTCCAACTTCTTGTCATTCTTTTTACATGCGAATAACTTATTCACGACTAACTTATTCACGGAAGAGTCGTGAATAAGTTATTCATGGAGTCGTGCAATCTCAACCGTCCGTTTTGGTAATCAATGATTGAAATTTGTTTTTAAACTATTACTGGTAATAAATATCTCTGACCGTTAATAGTTTGTTTTTAATTTGAATCGTCCAAAACACTTTTAGAAAGATGAGATTGAGTTCCGTAAAATTTATTTATTCACGGCTCCAACGTGAATAAGTTATTCTCTTCATTCATCATATCACAACTCCTTTTCATAAAAAAAAAGTATGGGGTAGAACCATAAAAATAAGACAAGTTTTTTTTACCAAAATGGTAAGATCAGTTATGGTGAATAAGTTATTCTCCCACAATATATTTATGTTGCTGCTCAGTCTAAGCTTATGATTGGATCATGAGTGTTTAACACATCATATAAGAGAGTTTTTTTTTTATCGGCCATATAAGAGGAATTGGGGGAGCCCGTTGTGCGTGTTGTTCACGCCGTCGGATCGTGCATCCGACAGTTCGGATTTCATCTCGGCAATGAACGGCTCTCGGTTGTCCATTGCCGAAATGAGATCCAAATTGTTGGATGCACGATCCGACTACTCGGATCGTGCACAACTCGCATATTGTGCACAGCACACACCCCAGGTTCATTTACTGAAATATTTTATCAAACGGACACTATTTTATAAAAGAAAAAAATGAATTATTCACGTAATTATTAATGCTCCATGTTTTTTTTCCCCCTCTTGTAGCATTGTTCTATAATAAGTCGCAACTTGAACAGTTATAACAATCAGCATTCCCCGAGATGAGATGAAATCATGAAACATTCCAAAGGGGAGTAGAGATGGAGCTCCAATTTGTGGAACAAATGCTCTTCTTCTTTTTTTTTCTAGGACTATCAGGAGTTTTCAGGCCAGCTAACTCGTACATCGGTCCGAGTCAAAAAAAAAAAAAAAAAACTCGTACATCGACTAATTCCCTTCCGATCTGATAAAGACAGATCGTCCACGCCACCACTCCAAGATTAGAGAATTCACGAGAAATAACTTTTTTGCGGCTTAACCTAAGAGTTGAATTCTAAATAATTGTGCGGGGAGCACAGCACCAACCGGGACTAACCCTGAGGATTGGAGTGCTCTCTTTATTTTGATTTGAAAAAAGGAGATCCATATCCTGATTTCCTGATTCCCGTGTCCGGTTCCATCCACATTATGGGTCTCATTTGACAGTTTTCTGGAAACACATTGAACCCAATATTGAAGCCTGAGGCCCTCCCCTGCCACATGCATTTTTTTGTTCATCACCTTTACCCGACAGCAGATTTGATTTGTTACTCTGCTACACGTTACTCTTTGAGACTTGTAGGCTTGTAGCCTATTTACGTGATATTCTCCATTTTGCTCCGATTCTTGTCCCGGAGATGCGGGAACACAAACAGAGCAACTGAATTTGCAGTAGTTTCGGTAGCTTTAATTGTGAGGAGTGTTTTCTAAGTCGGATGTGGATGCGGGACCATGAGCGTCAAAGCGTCTTTTAAAAATCCTATAAACAAGTGGAATTCATGAGTGGGAAAGTGAGAACGGGAGCGAATGTCATTTTGAAAAATTATGTGATTAATGAACATATTTCTGCCCTAGTATGAGTGCAGTCTGTGTCAATAGTTAATTTATAAACAAATTGGACTTAGTTATTAACAAAGGTTTGGCCTACATCTGTATTTGTTGAAGACAAGAATAAAAGTTTAACCCACTACATCCCTAGCTTAAAAACCAATCTCAAGACTTTACGGCCTTGTTCGTTTTGGGGTCTCAAAATACTTGAGCCCGGTCTCCAATATCTTTCTATCTCTCTCCACTTATATTACTTTAAAAAACTTCTCTCAAAACGCACCCGTCTACATTATATATTCTTTAGATTTTTTGGGATAAAATAAGTGCATTAAAAAGAAATTAAGTGTTTTCAAGCCTTGGGTACTTTGTTTCTTTTTAATGCACTTATTAGTAGATTCACTCTAATGTGCGCCGACACATTGGCGAAGGAAGCAACGATTGATCTTGAGAGTAGGTACATATTTTTATGTTTCTGTTCCGCAATGTATTTCATCTTGCACGTACGTTAGAGTGAATCCGCCAATTGAGTTTGGCCTCATAGCAATTGTATTGACGTGGGCCATGCGGCGAAGTCCTAGCCCGCCCAAGGGTTTAGTTTTTATCAACATTTGGCTATCGAACCAACTTATTACTATGATTAGAAGTGGATTCGCATAAAAAAAAAATCTACTCAATTGATCAATCTTTTTGGTTGTAGAAACAGGGAGGTAGGTGATTCCATTGCCATTGGATGTCGTAGTTAGGAATTGGCCTCAATCACATACTTAATGAGGGACTACCTACCCTACCCGCAAGGGCAAGGTGTTTCTTTAGATTTTTTTTTCTTTCCTCTTCAAAAGGTCTTTCTACTCTTTGGCTAGGAAAAGAATGTAATGAACTGACATATGAATAATAATCCGCTGACATACGTAAACTTAGCAGCGGAATTGTGGGCCTTGTTTGATGGTCTCGTGTTAGCCAGCCTGCACAACTGGGATAGGATTGAAGTTAGTGTGGATGCTTCTTCAATCTTATAAGTATTGGAAGATCATCATAAGTTCATAACACAACTCATCACCTTTTGAATAACTTAATCTGTCGATGCAGGTAGGTGCCTATTGGAGAAATTCACAACAGCGAAAATTAGTCACGAATACATCTCGACAAACAAATGCGCGGACATCCTAGCTAAAAGCTGCTCTCACTCGGTCCTTTTGGTTTATTTCATTTTATGTTACACCTTCTATGTTGGTTTTAAAATTGCAAGAAGACTTTATGGGTCTAAATACCCAGACCTATTGTTTCTTAATCAGTTAATCTAGTATGCACTTTTATTATGCAAAAATAAATAAATAAATTTGGTTATGGTAGTTGTCAATACAGTAAAGAAAATATAAAAGAACGAAATTTCATATCAATTTTTTTTTTTACGTTTTAATTCACTTTCGCTTATTCTTGTTGAGTACATCTTTTACAAATATTATCACACGTTTTTCAGTTTGATTAATAGTCCAATATATATTTCCGTTTGACAAAAAAAAATAAAAAAAATTAGTCCAATATAATCTGCCTAATCAGTACTCACTCTGCTTCATTAAACATGTGAAGCCAAAACCCCAACGGTTGTGGGCTTATAAATACGAAGACTCCACACTTTTCTCTCTGCGGGCTTCCAGTTTAGCTCTGTGGGTTGTTGGTTGGTTGGTTGGTTAGTTTGGGGTTTCTTTTTTTTAGGCTTTTTGGGCAGAGCGCAGAGGCCAAATGGCTTCCTCTGTTTCCACATCTTCTCTCTTTCTCCTCTTTTTCTTCGCCACCTCTCTCCTCCTCTCCAATGCCTTCCCCACCCAACACTACCCTCTCCACCACCACCGCCGCCCCCGCTCCGCCGCTCACAACTACAGAGACGCCCTCACTAAGTCCATCCTCTACTTTGAAGGCCAGAGGTCGGGAAAGCTTCCCCCTAACCAGAGGGTCACTTGGAGGAGAGACTCTGGTCTCTCAGATGGGTCAGCTATGCATGTACGTATACTCAATACACCTACTCCTACTGCACTTTTTTCACTCTGTTATGTCACTTTTCTTGTCCATCCTCTTCTTTGAAGGCCATGTATGTATGGCACTCTATTTTTTGCTCATTTGGTGGAAGAATCCATATGGGTTTTGCTCATTTGGGTCTAATTGTGAAAATGCAGGTTGATTTGGTGGGAGGGTACTATGATGCAGGGGACAATGTGAAGTTTGGGTTTCCCATGGCTTTCACCACCACCATGCTTTCATGGAGTGTGATTGAATTTGGTGGGTTAATGAAAGGTGAGCTGCAAAATGCAAGAGAAGCCATTCGCTGGGGCACTGATTACCTCCTCAAAGCCACTGCAAAACCAGACACCATTTATGTTCAGGTTTGTTGGCATTCTCTGTTCTGATTCCTGCACATTTTGCACAATTTTTTGGTGGGAAAAAACAGAGAAGGGTAATATGGGTATTTGATTTATTTAGGTTGGGGATGCGAAGAAGGATCACGCCTGTTGGGAGAGACCCGAGGACATGGACACCCCAAGAAACGTGTTGAAGATTGACAGAAATACCCCTGGCTCTGAGGTTGCAGCCGAGACTGCTGCTGCTCTTGCTGCAGCTTCTTTGGTGTTCAGGAGAACTGACCCCACTTATGCCAAGCTTCTTGTCAGGAGGGCTATTAGGGTAATTAACTTAAGATCCTGTAAAAATAATAATACTAGTGACAGACAGAGAGTATCCTGATTAAAGAAAGGGACACATGTTTAGTGTTTTTTTAATGTGATCATTGGGTTTAGGTGTTCGGGTTTGCTGATAAGTACAGAGGCGCCTACAGCAATGGGTTGAGAAGCTTTGTGTGTCCTTTCTATTGCTCTTACTCTGGTTATCAGGTAAATTCCTTGTGTATACTTATAAAAAAACCATTATTTCTCTTTCTGTTTTGGTTCTTGCTTTTCTACTGCACAAAGGGTTTTAGAGTTGATATTTTTATGGATTTTTGGGGTTGAAATTATGAAGGATGAGTTGTTGTGGGGAGCTGCTTGGTTGCAAAAGGCCACAAGGAACCCAATGTATCTCCAATACATTCAAGTGAATGGACAAGAACTTGGAGCTGATGAGACTGATAATACATTTGGGTGGGATAACAAGCATGTTGGGGCCAGGATTCTACTCTCCAAGGTCATATTTGACATTTCCATCGCTTGTTTCTTTTCATTGAGCCTGTTATATAGGTACTAGTTTCAACTAAAATTCTGGCTCTTGGTCCAATTTTCAGGCATTTCTAGTTCAAAAGCTTCAATCACTCCGTGGTTACAAAGGTCATGCAGATAACTACATTTGTTCCCTCGTGCCAGGGACCCCATTGTCTCAAGCCCAGTACACCCCAGGTCCCCCCCTTCTCTCTCTCTCTCTCTCTCTCTCTCTCTCTCTCTGAAATACTACATAGAGACTACTCCATATAACTACTAACGGCTACATTTACAGGTGGGCTACTGTTCAAAATGAGTGATAGTAACATGCAGTATGTGACCTCCACATCCTTCCTCCTCTTAGCCTACGCCAAATACTTGACCTCCTCCCACCAAGTGGTCAATTGTGGTGGAGTCGTCGTCACCGCTAGTAGGCTCCGTTCCGTGGCCAAAAAACAAGTAAATTCACCAAAATTGTGCTACTACTATTTCTTTAGTTGATTCATTAGAAATGAAATTAGTAAAGATTTTGGGAATTTAATTTTCTACATTATTATAACAGGTGGACTACTTGCTTGGAGACAACCCATTGAGGATGTCCTACATGGTGGGGTATGGTCCAAGGTACCCGCAGAGGATCCACCATAGGGGATCATCCCTACCGTGCATCGCTGCACATCCGGCTAAGATCCAATGCTCATCTGGGTTCAGCATCATGAAATCCCAGTCCCCTAACCCAAACATCCTAGTGGGGGCTGTGGTCGGTGGGCCCGATCAGCACGATAACTTTCCCGATCAGAGGTCGGACTACGAGCAATCAGAGCCCGCAACTTACATCAATGCACCCCTTGTTGGATCGTTGGCTTATCTTGCTCACTCATTTGGCCAGCTCTAGATTAGTAACTATCTCCAAAAGTATTCCCACTTATTTGGGAGGGAGGGAGCGTAGGTTCTAATAGTATTACTCTAGTAATGTGAATGTGGTGTTGGCGTCGAGATCTAACGAGACTCGGGCCCCTAACCTTGTGGACGTTGTTACTACTATTTACATAGCTTTTATCGTTGGATTACAGTACCTGGAAGTGATTTAACAGTAGTAAAATGTGTATGGCTTGTGTGTAAAAATGGTTCCGATGCTTCTATGGATTTTTTTCTGCGTGGTTCTCTGCAAATCGTCTCTACTGTTAGAATTTTTGTTTTCATTATAGCCGTCTCTCTTTCTCTCTCTCTCCCTCTCTCGTGTAATCTCCTTGTGAGAGAGGACAAAGGCAACCAATCGCAATAAAGTCAAAAAGAGTAGGAGAAAGGAGTGGATAGCGTCTCGAAAGGAATATTATACCGTTGGATGGGGGCCCAATATTTGACCGTTGAAACTGAGTGAATGGCAAAAAGGATGGAGAACTGGGGTACGACTAGCATGTGATAAAAGCAGCAAAGAGGATTGTGTTTAACATGGTCAAAAAGCTGCGCATTGCAGAGAGATCAGAGGTGTCGGAACTGGGTTTGGCTGTGTTAGGAGGGAATGGGCTTGGTTGCTAGTCTTGTGACTTGAGAGAGAGAGAGAGAGAGAGAGAGAGATATATTCCTACTTGTGTCACCGAAGATGTCCAACTATCCATCTTTCTCATCAGAACAAGTGGAAGTGAAAAAACATGAAGAATTATACAAGTATCCAGTGGAAACTCTTCATGCCAACATCAACTAATTCACACTAATATGTGAACAACCAAAGCTCTCATAGGGAAGTACATTAATACATTTCCAAGCACCCAAAAGTAGGTGATGGTAGTACAAGATTCCTTGAGTAAGAAAGAACTCATCTCATTTGTCATCCGCTAGATAGAAGAAGACTAAATGATACTATTCAACAACCATATACAACATCTTAACTTTATTCAACTTCGATTGTTACCACTGAAAGTCACCAGTTTTAAGCACCGCAGGCCTAATGTTCCTCGTCGATTGCAAGAGGGACGGACTTTACCTGAAACAGAGTAAGAATGATGAGATTTCAGCAAGATTTTCAGTTTTACAATGCCATCAAGAATTAATACCATTATGAAGCATATGACTGGGTGTACTTTAACAAAATCTGAAGCAAGTCTTAAGAGGGTTTGAGAGCTCACCAAATCACGGAACTTGAGAATGTAGAACATCTCAAGGTATCGCCGGGTTTCACGCCTCTCGAGTTTTGAAACATACTTCCAGAAACCATACACTCCAGCCAACGTCATTAACCTTTTAGAGTAAATCTTCCATGTGTACCTGCAATACAATGAAAACCCATTTTTTGTTTTTGTTTTTTCGGTTCGGTACAACTTACTTTCCTCATCTTAAGTGATGAACTTTCAATTCCATATAGAAAGACAAACCTATCTAGGATCCTTTGTAGTCCAGCTTTAGAGATTTCCTCCCAGTAGGTGGGATCTTCCTTGCACCGTTGGAAAAAATCTACTAGAAGTGATGCAACGTTATCGGGGTGGTAGGGGTCAATATGAAACCCTGATACTCCATCTTCAATAATCTCCGCAGGACCTCCATGGCAAGTGGCAAATGTTGGAAGGCCACTGACCATGGCCTCCACAACTGTAAGCCCAAAGGCTTCATAAAATGCAGGCTGAGATCCGAAAAGGAAGAGTTAGTCCAACAGATTAACCGTATCAACCCGGGAATCCATGAAAATGTCACATAGGACATTTGTAATAGGTGTCAAATCAAGCCGCGGATCAAAAAAAAAAAAAAAAATCAAGCCAATATTTAGGTACACTTAGAAGAGTTTCATATATTTCCATGTGTTTCGATAGGTGTCAGTGGAAATATTGAAAATTCCAATATTTCCAATGATGCTTCGTTACGTTGTCATAGGAAACTGAATGTTTCGACTGGTTCAATGGAAACACAACAAATTTTTGTTTCTTTATCTTCACCCAGGCCTTCCGTTTCTCACCCAACAGCTGAGATTTTTCCAACTTCAACACTGAAGCTGCAACCCGCAGACCCAGCGAATCCGAATTCTGAGTCATATTACATTATCCAGGAAAAAAAGACCCATAACAGACATTATACCTGCACGAAAACACCTCTCTTGTCAGCAACGTAGCGATAGAGCTCGCCATTACGTGCTCGATTTGTTTGAGATGACAACCATCGGAACTGACCATCCAAGTTGTATTCCTTCATAAGCCCATGCATCTTTTCAATTTCAGCAATTTCTTCTCTGTCATTTGATTTCTTCACATCATTGTAACCTGCTACCAAAACAAGGTTTACCAGTTCCCTTAGCTTGGTATTCTTAGCATAGCACTCTACCAGCCCTGTGATGTTTTTCACACGGTCAAGCCTTGCCATGGAAAAGATTATGGGCTTTGACGGATCACTCAATGTTCCACTGCATCATGTCAATGGAAGATCTTGGATCAGAATTCATCATATGTGTAATACTCATAAAGTAAAAAAGAAAACGAACAAAAAATCATTGCACTTCTATGGTTAAGCCTGATAAGAAACCGTTGCAATACAGATGATTGTGCTAATGACCAATGTAGTGTTAGTAACTCGTAAAAAAAATGAAAACAATAAAATTATGTGACATTTACAGCAGCTTTGTATTCCAAGCTTCAGTAACAAAAAAATCTAGAAAGCAACTCACATATGCTCTTCATTTTGCTCAGGATCATATAACAACTTCTCAATTGAATCATGTAGGGCTGTAAGCCTATTTTCCTTGTCAGAGTACGGAAAATAAATGGACATATCTGCCCCTGGTGACACGATATTGAACTTTGGATCAAAAACATCAATACCATGAACAACTCGGTACAGGCCTGGAAGTGTGAAAGCTGTATGGCTCTCATACTGACCAACGGTATTCTTCCTGAAAAGATAAATGACGTAAAATACCAGTTAAGGCACCTGTGCGTCACTAAGAAGCAATCATAACGGCAAAATATTGGAAAACAACTATAACCGGAGAATAGCACATATTAGATTTTTCAGAAGACAAGGTAAATATACTATCAATCTCCAAATTACATGCAAACACACATTTGAATAACCTAAAACGTCCATGCAGTCACCAATAGGAAAACCTTTCATACTGCCTTTTCTGTTGTTTAGGAAGAACCAAGCAATAGTTCCGCTAATATTCCAAACAAGCATCAAATTTATGTTCTGAGGGAACAATAAAAACTGCCTCCAATACAAACTGAAATTCTTAAATCGAAAATGAGGTCCAGCGTCCTGTCACTACTTGATGCAAATTCTTGGTTATTTTCATATCAGCGGTAGAAATAGCATTTACAAGCACACAGCTTTAATGGTTCTCTATTGCCTATTTAGCATAGCGAGCAAGAGTCTGCAAAAACGAATAAACTGAAACAAAATGGACCGTCTTTCTCTGGATGGCCATTTCTAAGTAGGACTACTTTTTATTTTAACTATCGAAAACAACCCCAAAATCTAACTCCATGAGATCAATTCCATGGCACACGTATGACTACTTTTTTTGAACTATTGGAAACAGCCCAAAATCTAACTCTATGGCACAGAAAATCTCTCTGTGTGTGTGAAATAGCTCTCTTTACAAAGTTAATGTAAGTATATTGCTAAACCCACAGCCAATTACAATTAACCTCTATGGCTGCTCTAGACAATGCCATGTTATGCAGCTACATCCCTTTCTACGGAAAAATTCCCTAAGCACCTGATGGCGACACACAAATTGACGAGATACCAGTATCGGAGACTTCAAAATGCATATACAATATATATGATCATTTGGTATGGCAAAGAGGCTTACGTTCCAGCGATCTCTTGGTATGTACTGGTGATGATAAAATCAGAAATATTCATGGCAAGTAGATCAGCAGTAAATTGGGCTGAGAAGTGGTATTTATCCTCAAAATTCTTCCAATATATGTCCGAGTCAGGATATTTCGTTTTCTCCAATGCATGAGCAATGGTGCACTGCAAAATCATATTTCCAAATGTTTAATTTAGCTCTCAGAAAATAATTTCATGAACTTTTAATGTATTTATTTTAGAAAAAGGATAATCTACTGACACTTCTAACCTGTGTCACTCCCATCTTTTGAGCTAACAAAGACGCAACAAGATTTCCGTCACTATAGTTGCCAATAATTAGATCTGGAACACCTTGTAGTTCAGCAGCAATTTCACTAGCCGCATCCTGATAAACAACATAACATACACAACGAAAGTTACAAAACGAAACCACGGAAGCATGGATTTATCATGAGCCAGTATGATTGAAGTTATCATACAACAATCACTGCACAAACTAGCTTTTTAAACATAGTTTTACCGCAACATAAGCTGACCAAAAACAACTTCATTCAATTTAATATCTCTTTCGACCATTGTCAAATGTTAGACATGAAACATAATATCCAAGGGTAAGCAAAGACATCTATGTAGAGCTCTTCCTGATAACCTACGGCTCTTGAAGCATTCATTCAGAAGCTAAGTAGCAACCAAATGAACTGCGTTCCCCACCCCCATGCAATACCAGGGGGTAGCTATCTTCTCCAGTTATTAAGCCTCTCACTTTTAAGAAAAGAATTTTCAAAACTTTAATTTCTAAATCAGTAGTACCTCTGCAAATTTCTCCAGGTAAGGCCACACATCAAACCTTGAGATCCATTTACGAAGAACTCCTTTTTCTGTTCTAAAAGGAACTCGCAGAATATGTGAATATTCAGTTCCACTAATTCTTTCAAGCCGCTGGTTGCATGAAGTTCCTTTTGCATCAGGTATCAACCGTGTCACCTTAGACAACAAGTGAAAACAGTATTAATAAGAATTGCGCTCTCCATAGAGATCGCCATAGAGAAGGTGGATAAAGTATCAGTGAGGAATTATGCACAATTGACATCAGCATTGCAATATTAATTGCACTATTAATTATGTACACTTACTATAAGAATCCTAGGAGTGACATCCAGTCCTTGCTGCTTTGTTTTCATAATCATTTCATTCTCCAGGGCACGCACTTGATCTAGTATGTAGACAATCTGCACATCAACCAAAAAACAAAAAACGATGAAGTTAACTAATGTGCTTTTTGGCAATGTTCAGCATCAAGCGAGTTGTCCATCAGCCAAAAAAAGAACAACAATGAAGTAACTTCGGAATTGCGGTGCTTTTTGC